>JAHWFP010005239.1:28014-40014 GCA_023313725.1 Lithobius niger | reverse complement strand
AGGCTATTCCAAGTTTTGATCACTTGGAATAGCCTGCTAGGAAATATGGTCTTGGCTGGGACTCTGGCTGCCGTTAGAAGGTAGATCAGGAAGTGTGAAGTTCAATTTTTTTTCTGTAGTCAAGCAATTCAAATGGGTGTACCTTTGTCCTATTGATTCTCCTCAACTGAAAGAACTGAATTTAGTCAAGGTTGTTTAGAATGGCATACGCAAGGGTGAGATCGAAAACAATCTGACACATCTCCAGTAATTGGAGATTTAATTTTTTCAATTGGCCTTCATACGACAAATTATAACAGCGTGGTACCAACTTTGTGAACAGTCGCTGGACCGACTCAACAAGTTGAATGTCCTTCACAAGGTGAAGGGACCAAACCAGCATCCCGTATTCTAATAGAAGTCAGATGTATACCTTGACGAGCATTGAAAGAGTTTTAGATTTGAGTTAGATTTGAGTTTTAAATTTAGATGTGATCATCATTGCCCGCCGATTAGGTGCAGCTTCAACGATTGAGCAAATATGCACCCCCTGCTTGAGGTTACTTGTCAATAGAATCCCGAGATCCTTGATAGAATTTTTTCTCTCTAGTATTTTTCCATTAATGTAGTCGTCCAACATAGCATTCCCACTCCTTATATAGAGGGATATCGGCAATTTCCCGACGCAATTGTAAGTTACCACGTCTTTGACCAAGCATCAACTTTGTCGATAGCCAAAGTGATCAGTTATTTTCTATCGTTCTAAAGAGTTTGATGTCTGGCAAATTAAGGAATGGACACTTGGGTTTGCCGCAGGTCAAATCATTGATGTAAATCATACATAGGAGGGGACCAAGGACAGAACCCTATGGCACTCTACTGGTGACCGGCAGAATTTCACCGGTGACCACCAAATGTGTGTCAGGAAGGACTTCAACCATTCCAGGATGTTCCCCTCAAAACCGAAGTTTAAGATAGAGTTTGTAGTAGTCCACAAAACTGAAAGCCTTTCCAAAATCAGTTTAGCTATTCCCTGTTCAGGTCCTGTGTTCACTGGTCCATGCATTTGAGCTACACTTGGAAAGAAAACCGAATTGGCCAGGTGAGAACAACTTTAATGAGTTAAGATGATTTAACATATGATCTCGAATGATCTGCTCAAGAATCTTACATTGGCCACATGTAAGAGATATGGGCCTGTTATTGTTTGGGTCAGCGGTTTCCTCCTTTTGTAGCTGAACCAACTTGTGATTGGTTCAGCCACAAAAAGTAGAATGGGGACTTCGCTGTTATTTTCGTTTTCCACATTTTCCGTATTTGCAGACTTGGCTCAGTTTTGTCCAGTCTATTTAATTACATAGTAGCTCAACAAAAGACCAGCATCAGATTCACTCTAAAATTGTATGTGTGTGGAGCGGGCAAAGATAGCTTCCATATGGCAAGTGTAGAGTAGGGAAGGAGAAAGCCTCCTGAACATGATGCATTTTAAGCCTCTAAATTTTCTGGCTTTCACAATCTACACACGCTAATGTGTCGTCGTCAAATTGAAAGGCGGCCAACAGCAGACTGTGTCTTTTAACTGTAACGAGCTTGTACCTGATTTCAGCTTAATGGTGTGAATTCCCCATGCGGTAGAAATCTTTACAAATAGTTGGAATCAGGCGTCTTGGGTCCAGTAATGAAGAAAACTTCAACATCAAAGTGTTGGAACGTGTCCTTTATGAAGAAAAAGTGCCCTCAATAGCATTGATTTGTGTTACTCTACTAGCTAGTTAAGGACAGGGCTCCCATGTTAATTCTCATAGGGTTAGTCACGTCTACAGCTCTTTATGAAAAATTCGCATTTCTAAATTTTGGCGAACAGGTAAAGAGTCGTACGGGAAAGTGCTTTTTCTAACATGGGGGTTGCAGCTAGATGCACGGGGCCCTGAAGTAGCGCGTAAATGCACAATTATTGTTGTAACCATTGTTTGTATTGTCATCCAACAGTCTATTATAACATGCATAAGTGCAAAGACGTAGCTGTTGCAATGGCTGAGGATGTTCGTGAGCACCTTACAGAATTCTGCTGAAATGGTCCACTTACAAGCAGAAATGGTGGGCCCACCACTTTAAACTTTTCCGTGTGTCAGCATCACTGAAGCTCAATGGATTGGAAGTAGGGTTCTATGACTTAAGTGATCGATGTATTGAAGCCCGCATACATTGGCTTCCGTATGAAGTTTCGTCTAGAGACATTGCCACTGCATTTGAACGTTATGGAACTCGGGAATCGCACACGTTTGAATAGTTATTGACTGCAGGCAAGGATGTCTGTGAAACTGGAGTGAGAAACATCCGTTTGTTCAGGACCGTCTGCCGCGCTGCCTCCGATGAAAGCTGGGCGGCCATTTTCGCCGCACGTGCAGGAGCATCCTGTGTAACACGTGCGGCTGTTACCGCGATCCACTGGAGCTTTGTCCACACCTTCGTTCGGTAGCAATTGAGCGAGCATCGCGAGAAGCAGTAAACACGAGGTGGTTTAGTGCCGGTAAGGAAGTGCGTCCTAATGTCACGACCCTTAATGCTGATGGCGTTTGTGGTGCTCATGGTGTAGATGGTGCTTGATGTGCTCGTAGTGATTCAACCTCGGAGATGGAAAAAGAGAGCATGAGCAATGTGGCCGCGCTGGAGCTAGTTCTTTTGGAGAGTGAGTCAATTCCTTTAAAGAGTGAGGTGAACAGAAACCCCGCTTCACACCGCCTGTTAAGCGTAAGAGAGCTACTAAGAGGCCCAAGCAAAGAGCTGTAGAAAGTGGTGATATGCAATATCAGTGCAGCGACGGCTGTGTTGTGGTGATGCAACAGACCAGCAGTGGTGTTTCAAAGCCTGGTTCGGAAACCCGGTCGGGATATGCAGGCTGTGCCCCAGATTAACTGTGAAAGGAAGCAGCTTATTGTGCCTGTGGAAGAAGCACAGGTGCAAGTGCAGGCACAAGAAGAAAATGAGTTGTTCGACTCCAGTGGCGGTGTCAGCCTCAGTTTGAGTGGCAGCCATCCAAGAGATGGTAGCGGAACCGTCACTACTGGTAGGAGTAGAAACAGTTCCATAGCAGTAACCAGTGTTGATATGAGCATGTGTCTAGGGTCACAGGGTCACCTGTGGAACAGGTGACCCTACAGACAAACAGAAAGTTTAAAGATAAAAGACCTTAAGGTAAATTAAAACAACTTCTTCCTTTTTGTAACAAGAGGTTTGTATTCAACATTAGTATAGCCTAATTCTTGTGTTGAAAAGAAGATTTAACAGGTATAATTCACCTGTTTGAATGAGAAGATGGCTGTAAATTTTTTTTTTATGTTTCTTCTAATTCTACAAACTCTTTAGAAGTAATTAAAAGTTCTCTATTTTCATTGATAAGTAAAGTAATTTTGTCAAAATTTTCTTATACAATATTAATAATATAAAAGAGATCTAAAGAGATTTAAAGAAGATTTAACAGGAGTAAACCGCCAGTTTAAAAGAAAAGATGGCTGTAAAATATTTTATGTTTCTTCTAATTCTACGAACTCTTTAGATGTAATTGATTATATATTTTCATCGATAAACAGTGCAATTTTGTCAAAATTTTCTTATATAATATTATTAACATTAAAGAGATGTAAAGAAATTTAAAGAAGATTTAACAGGAGTACTTTTCATTAACACATTTTTTTAATAGTGAGACTAGCAGAGTCGCTCGCTTCGCTCGCTCATCCGCCGCGTCTCGCAGCACTCGAGGAGAATTCTTGTTGCAACTCATATGGTGCTGACAGACATTGCCAGCAAAAATTATCAAACAAATGTTTAAGGAAGTGATCCGAATAATGTGCGCGTTTTTCTTAGTGCGTCAGTTCATAAGACAAATGATAAACAAAACTAAAAATGGTCAATTAGTTCACTGTAGCAGTAGTGTTTCACGTATTTTCTTTTATTGACGTAGAAAGTCAATCATTTCCACTACTGAATAAATATTTATCCTACAACTTACTAAGCGTGTTTAAGAAAAAGTAATGTTTCTGATGACAAAAACGCTGATTTTCGTTCGCTTCGCTCACTCAATCAGCGCAACCTCAGAAACGTGACCTACCACCACAGACGACCTCCATGAACCACACTTCAACAGAAAACGCCACGGTTTGAACGTAAGTTAAGTCTACACAAGACACTAACTCGTTCCCAAAGGCTGCTCATGTTTTACTACAAATAAGGAAGGCAGCGGCTGACGCTCATTCGGCTGATGATCAGTGCAGTACGTGTTTTTCGTAAGGTTTCAGTTCGTAAACAAACGGTTACTGCTCCTACTCTTTCTTTTCTCTTTGTTTATACTCATTCACCACATTTAATAAGATTAACCAGATTAATTTTCATTACTGAATAAATATTTAGCCTACTACTTACTAACTGTATTTAGGAAAAAGTGCTGTTTCTGATGACAAACGCTGATTTTCGTTCGCTTCGCTCACTCAATCAGCGCACACATTTCCTCAGAAACGCTACCTAATCAATGTTACACCAAGAAACACACATTACGTGTAGTTTGTGTTACTACTACACTTCACGTGGGTTTTCTCGTTTCACTTATTTTAAGAATTTCTTTTCTTTACATCCTGCTTAGTGAAGATTTTTCCATCGGTTCCTTACCACTTCACTTTCTGATGATCCCTCACTTGGCGAAAACAGCTGCAGAATTCACGTGAAAACGCCACGGCTTGAATGCAAATTATGCCAACACAACGACAAAAGACACTTACTCTTATCCAAAGCTACTCGAGGAGGGAACTGGCTGATGACCTTACGTAAAAACTATTGCTCGAATATTGTTGTTTAAAATGATACCAACGCACACGTAAAAGTATTCCTGGCACCCCTTTCTGGTGTCAAATATATTTTCTATACGTAATTTAGTATTTAGCATTTAATCTTTTTCTGTCTTTGTGTTGCTGCTAAACGATTATTCTCTTGTCCTAGATTTGTCAGTTATTATAGAATCGGTGAATGCCTCCAATTTTAAAACGGATAATAAAATAGTACTGCGAAAAGCTACGCGTCTTTACTGATAGTTACTGAGAACAACAATTTAGTAACTCGCTCCTCGTTGGTCCGTTGACGCCAGACCATTGTTGATGAACGTTCTGGACGGATTCGAGGCTTCCACGAAAATAATGTGGCAACAATCATGACGCCGTGTATTGTTGACGCATTGTTGGGTGATTGTTGCCGATTGTTGCAAATGGCCATTTTTCGTTAATTTCGGTCATTTAGGACCCAGCTCGGACTTTAAAAATACGCCTACACAACGAACGGGTTAATTTGCTTTCTTTTGTCAAACTTTTCATATTTGTAGCCTTCTACTTTCAGAGAAGCAGATGATCATCCACAACCAACCAACCAAGCACCCAACCAACCAAGCATAAACTGTATCTTTTTAAAGAGGAGAGGTTTGTATTTTCATATTCTAAAAGATAAGAAACATCTTTGGCTGTAAACCATGGGTTATTATTTTCATCTAAAATAATAAATACTTCTTTATCATTAAACTTTAAAATATTATTTTTTTAAATTAATTAAAGAATCCATTTTATGCAACTTATATTTTATAAGTCAAAACAGGCGAATGATCACTCAAGTACAGAAAAAACAATTAATTTTTATTATTCTTATGTAAAAAAATTCAATTTGTCAAATTTTCTCGTTGGTGGATCTCTTTTTTTTTTTACAAAAGACTCTAAAAAATCCAAAAGAAGAAATTAAAATTGTTTCATTTTTGGACCCCAATGCTCCATCTGTTTATTTTTTGGACCTAATAATAAAAACAGTTAATAATAGTTTCTCCTGGGTTAGATCAAAATAAATATAATTCTAAAGTATAAGTGTTAGTTCTTTTTAAGTTTTAAATTTTCTTTTAATATTTTTTTCTCATTTGTCAGTATAAATGAGAAATTATTATATTTCAATAACAGAACTGAATTTTTATTAAAATAATTATGATAAATAAAAAATTATAAATGCTGGCATTTGATTAAAAAAAAAATTGAAAACGAGTATACAAAAATGTTATTTTGAATTTAAATCTCCGAAGAAAATTTGTACATTGGCAAGGTTTCTGGATAAAATGAATTTTAAACAGGAAGACTATCTGACAGAAATTTAAGAGTTGTTTAAAAATGGTAATAATTTTAATGAGTATGGAAATAGAAAAGAACATAAAAAAATGATTTGTAAAATATGTAATCATAATATAAAAATGGAAAGGAGCATGTAAAGAATGTCGATCATCTAGTTATAATTTCAAATCATAAATATCATTTTAGTAATATTTATTGATTTTCTGGTACTATTACAGACTTTTGTTCAACGTTTTGGATTTTTAAAACATTTTCAAAAATTTATCGAGTACTTATATTTATTTGATTTATCTGCCTCAAGAAAACAATAAAATAAAATGTTATTTTTAATTTAAATCTTCGAAAAGAGTAGCCACATTGAAGAAATATTTTTGTTGTATAAATTTTGAAACTGGTAGATTAAAAAAATGAAGTAAAATCTAAAATATTTAACACTGATAATAAGTTGGTTATTTTTATTGATCATTCATATTTTGACACAACTAAGAAAATATAATTAAACTGTAATTATTTTGCCATTGATGGATATTCAAATCAGAGAGAATTGACTGAATAAATGAAAGAATTAGCCTTAGGAATTGATTATGGAAAATTTAAAGAATTTTTAAAGCCCGATTTCCATTAGCCCGAATGCGCCGAATGTAGAATAAGTTTCAATGGAATTAATGAGTTATTATTATTCTAGACATTTAGTAAACTTAAATAGACAAAAACCAAAATCTAAAAAAGATCTTCCAGGAATAGGATTTAAACTTACGAATGATAGTAATTATGATATGGAATTCAAACGTTAGCAGTAAATGTTCCATTCGCCTTAAGAAAATAACGACGGTGTTAATAAGGAATACTTTAAGTTCGTTTATTGAGAGTATAACACAAATTGGTATAGAAATTGACAACAATATTTTGCAAAGGTGTGAAGAATATTGATATGTTCCAAAATACCGAAAATTAGTTTCTTTTAAAAGTTCAAAAGATATAATGGAAGGGCACGATTCTGAAAATAAACCAATATTTAATTTATGTGAACCTATTAATGACAATGATGCTTTTTGATTAACCGATTTAAGGAAAAATGGATAATCTAAAATCGGGTATTATGGAAATAATTGTATACGATATAACAGGACGAGCTATTATAAAATAATTCAAGTACAGACCTCAACTACTTGAATTATTTAAATTTACTTCCTTCAAATTATCAAATACTTACTTAAAATAGTACAAGTACTTATTTTTACTGTATATAAATAATAATGTCCAGAAAACCAAAATTCAACCCTCATGATTTACAAGATCAACTTGCTAACATAACTGAACTTACGGATGCAAGAAAGGAAATAATTTATGAGCATATTATTAAAGATAAAATAAAAAAAGGATGATGTTTTGAATTATTTACACCACTAATTTCAAAAATAAGTGAATCTGCTGCAGAAACGGCTGATGTTTTCGAGATCTTTATTGGATTTTGAGTTTCTGCAGCAGAGCCAACTTTTTGAAGTTGTCAGTACTTTATTATTAAACTCATATGGGGTTCCCTCTTTATTTCTAGTGTTGTGCAATGTGCATATACGTACTCAATCGAGAGTAAATATTTGTATCAAGTTTTTCTGCCCCTAGGGGTATTTGATCACTTCTGCAGTTTCAACAATTTACTCACAAATATAGTTTTACCAAATATGTTTACCAAATGTGTTCACAAAGTGAATTCACACTTATTTGTGACAACAACGCATTACATTGAGTATATCCCTCGGTTTTTTTTTAGCCAGTAGGAAAAGGATATTTTTGACGAATCAGCCAACCACAGCCCGCTTATTCTGATCAGCATTGTGATGGGTTTACCAAGAGGGTGCTTATCGGTAAGCTGCACTAGTGCAAAATCGATAATCAATAGTTGGCACCACACAAAACCAGAATCGCATACTTAAACATGCTAAAAAGGCTTAATTAACGGCTTAGTAAAGAATGAGAAGCTAAATTAAGTACGTGGAACAGATTTTAGGTTAGATTGCAAATTTGTTTGTTTTCAATGGGGCGTCGATTGCTACAACGACTTCTGTTTCTGACTGGAGCTAACTAATGAGACCGTCATAGAGAAGAATTTTTTTAACATGGCGATAGAATTGGTCCGTAGGCCCGATTCGTTTACTGCAGTTGTAGGTAACGCATTACAGGATAATAATTATGCTTCATAGGTGCTGCACTTACACGTCCGCAATGCATCTTCACTCCCGGCATTGTCACTCGAACTTATTTTAAGCGTTTTTAATACGAGGCTGTATTCGTTTCCATAGCAACCAAGACAGCGAGCAACAGACTAACTGGACTGGACGCGAGGGGTTCGACAAAACTAAAAATCTCGTACACCCAAGATTTAGATTTACAAATCCGTTGTAAATCTTTTAAATTTGTAAATCTTGTGCAAATCATCTAAATCTTGTGTAAATCATTCAAATCCTTTAAATCTTGTACAAAGCTTGTAAATCACTTAAATCCGGCATAAATAATTTAAATCTTACTTAAATCTTTTGTAAATCTTTAAATCCCAGTAAATCTGCAAATCACCATTTACATTTTCAAATCTGTAAATCTGTGTAAATCTTTAAATCTTCTGTAAATCCGTTTAAATCTTGAAAAAATCTCATGTAAATCATTAAATTCTAGCAAATCCGTAAATGTCCGTAAATCCGTTGGAAGATTTATAAATTTACAAATTTCGTACACTTTTTGCTTTGTCGAACCCCTCGACTGGATGCTGCTTAGACGGAGGGTTTGCAAGAGTGCAGCAGCAAATACAAAATAATAAATAACGAATATGGATGTAAAAACATATAGCTAATTTAACTGCTACGTAAACATTTAGAATAATTTTACTAATGCGTAAATTAAAGATTTTCAGTGGCATTCTGCGATCGTTTCTACGGAGATGCAACCTGCTAACGCCTGCATACTGAAGCGTATTAATAAAAAACGAAACTTGAAACTCCTAAAGTGACGGAGAGGCTATTTCACATAATCCTCAACTTATAGACTCGCTAAAAATTAATAAAAGTACAACATTAATAGAAAATGCAGAAATTCTTACATACGCCCATAAATGTTTGTAATTGATTTATTACTAAACTGATAAAGTAATTCTCGCGAGATATTCTGATTAAATACCCCTCCTGCAGCGGGTAGTTATCCATTTATTTGGAGCACTCAAGTTTTTGCTCCCTTAAACTCGTTCGTGCTTGAGTTGGCAATAAAGCTCTTAATAATTAGCCAACAAAAGCACTCACGAGTTTAATAGGAGCAAAAACTTTCGTGCTCCAAAAAATTATCGATAACTACCAATGCACTCGGGATACTACGTATGATAATCAAAAATAACCTACATTTGTTTTAAGCCATTTGTTTCGTAACCAACATATGTTTAGCATGGCTGTAAATAGACACAAATTCCTGCAAATACTATAAAAGTTTAAGTTGGAAATATTGAAGCCATTACCGAAAATAACACCAATGCTGTTTGAGCGGGTTTCCTGGATAAAAAAAAACTGATCATTTTTATGGAATTTGTTGGCTGCTGCTGCAATTTTCATCTTTTCTGTTCGGTTTACAACCTGCTTTGAAGCGTAAGGAATTAGACAAACAACGTTTTTTAGGTCTGAGAAATCCGTTCTCAGCATCGGCTTGACTAAAGATGCCATCCCCCCACCCCTCCATTTTCATCCAGTGCCCCTTGCAGCTAGCACAACGACCAGCTCCTGGTATTACGGCGTTATTGTTCTACAGAAATGCTAGCAATACTTAGTCAACTATAGGCCATTTCAAGCAATCATTTTTTTCTAATTGCTTATTTATTTCTTATCTTTGTATGGCTGACCAAAGCCACCCCAGCTTTTCTTTTTTGGCAAAATATTATTTTTGTGTCAACAACATACACCGAGTAACCGCATATAGGGTTTTCTTTTAATTTCAACCATTATTTTAAAGTTACTGTGGAAGACGCTTGAAACCGGGTTTGTACTATTTTAAACTAAAAAATTGGGCATGATAATGAGATGAGGGTTTGGAAATACGCTTTGTAGCATAACGTACACGAAAGCGAGGCTCTTTGAGTACATTTCGAAAATTACGAGGCACCAAAATTAAAGCGTTGCAAGCATTGTCTCTTTTTTTTTTCTCGGCTTTCTCCCACGTTGTAATTATATACTGACAGGAAGAAGAGAGAGGAAATAAAAAAATAGAGACCAGCTCTAGTCTCGGTTGACCTCGAACGGAAAAAAAAAAAAAGCGCTCGGTTCCGGCGACCAGGTTGGTTTTAGAGTGTATTCCTCGGCAATTGGTAATGATATCGATTAATGTAGTTGGTGACAAATGGAGAAACAATATTGTGGAAGTCCAAGGGCAAATGACCGTGACATTGAGGGAGGAAAGAAGGCGGGCAAGGAAGTAAGGAAACGGATTTGCATTTAAAGGGCACAATCCATCCGGGCCCCAGGTTCACCAGACATAGGGCCGAATTCCAGGGCCAAACGTTCACGATCAATGACTACCGTTTTCTGGGAATTCGGATATTTTCACCATCGGCTTGCGTGCCCCCTCCCTGGCGGTAACCCGTTTCACTCAATCATGTTTTATCGTATCAAAATACTCGTCAAAAATTTAACAGTATAAAAATTAAAAATCCATTCCTGCTTGCAAGGAATTTGCGATTAGTTGCAACGTCTGCTATGGTATATAGTTAGCCGTAGCAAGCGCGGCTGCGCAAGAGCGAGGCAGGCAATTTCGAAAAGATAATTTGGCCCAAGGGGATTTCGCAAAACGGGAACCCCCCTTTCGTTGAAACGTAAGACACCCATTAAATTTCGGTGGAACGGGATGCAACGAAAAGGATATGCACCCCCCCCATACCCCCGCCAGACTTCCCCCAAAGACGTAAGCGGACATAATCCCATGCTTAGTAAATAGCGCACACCTACCTAATCATTTTTATATCACAATCGTCGATTTAAAATACATAACATGCGAAAGCGATTTACATGATTTGGTTGAAAGTATCATACAGGCACTGTATCGCTGAAACATTGTAAGCTCACTATTTAGCTTACGATTATATTGTCGTCACGAACTGCTGGCAGCAGTTTGGCCCTTCAGCCGTAATTAATAAAATTACGTATAATTAAATATTATATATACATTTCATTTTTTTTTGAAGGTGGGGGGGGGGGGGCGGCGAATAGCGGGTGTTTACAATGGTACCGATTTCGTTTTTTAAAACGAAAAAATTACAATAATGTTAAAGATAGTAAAGTTCTTGATTTTGGGTTGATTCTGATTTACCTTATAAACGTGACATAATTTCACACAATTCATGAGCACTTTCTATCGTATAATGTAAACCAGTTGAAAAAGGTTTAGACTCACGTTAGCATGTCATCACATTCTTTTCAGGGGCGAGTTGCTCATCACTCACGAATGTCAAAATGACGCTATTTTCATGCAATATTTGCCTTGTTAGCACATTACGGGGCGTCAGACGAAAGTATAACTGGAAAATCGTCTAATGGGATAATTATCAAATATCTGCCTAAATAAAAAATATGGAAAATATGGATCGTATAATGGAAAATCATCTAAACGAATTGCATAATGGATAATCGTATAATGGATAATCATATAATAGATAAAAGTCTAACTGGACAATAATGTACCTGCAATTTCTGATGTTATATGTGTAACCGCAGCGAGCGTGGTAGCGCGAGCCAAGTAGGGACATTATACGACTTTCCATTATACGAATTTCGTGTTAGACGATTTTCCATTATACGAATTTCGTGTTAGACGATTTTCCATTATACGAATTTCGTGTAATGGAAAATCG
>JAHWFP010005239.1:12728-27914 GCA_023313725.1 Lithobius niger | reverse complement strand
ACGAATTTCGTGTTAAACGATTTTCCATTATACGAATTTCGTGTTAGACGATTTTCCGTTATACTGTTATACTGTATACGTTCTTCAAAGTATACGATTTTCCAGTTAGACGATTACCCCTCGCCCCCACATTAATATAGCTAACGATCACGTGAAAATCGCGTTAATTAGAGATTCGCATTTGAATCGGCCCCGCGCGCATCGTGTTCCAATTCAATGCTGACAACTTTACCCATTTCTCCTCTCCAGAGTTGTTTACGAATTATTAAAAAATAATAATTTGCAACAAAAAAGTTTAACTATAACCCGAAAACGCTTGAAGCTTTATTCACAACTATTATTTCAAAATATCAGAAAAAAGTGAATGAGTGAAGTGAGCTAATGATTGCCTTGATTGACAGCCATTCTCTGATAGTCCATAATAGTCACCATTACTATAAAAGATTGGAAAGCCAAGATTTCTACTATTCCAATTATTTCCACTGACCACGATGGACTAAAAGGCCTCTAACCACGTGATTTAACCATAAACTACAAGGATAAATGAGCAAAATACCACTAAGGACAAGCGGTGATACTCCACATAACACGCAACCAGACCTTTAATTTTCGGCCAAACTATCTTTTTGGCATGTTCACAAAATAAAACATTAAAAACCCAGCCAGCTAGGGTGCTGCCATATGAAATGACTTGGTATTATTGAGAAACCTCCTGGTGTTGTGGTGAAAATCCCAGGTATTTTTGAGAGAAGGTCTGGACGTATTTTATGCTCTTGATGAGTTTCACCGCCTGTCTGTTCTCTTTTATCATGCCTACAAAGTAATTTCATTGAGACAAGAAAAAACAGACTGTGACAACAAAGGTATAGTACCATCTTGAAAGGTTGCTAGTAAAACAAATATTCTCCCCCCCCCCCTCCATTATGGTAAATTTAAAACTTTTGCAGTTAAACTGAAAATAATCAGGTAGCAAGGCTCAACCAATGTGTGATCCAGCTTGTCTGCTAACGGATTCACTTCATTTTCGTTTTTAGTGACGTTTTTCAACAGCAAAAACGTCAACCAAACCATACAGAGCCTTAAACGTTACCTTTTCTTCGTTAAAGGGAAACATACCTTCCTCCAAACGCGATTCACACCAATTTTTGTTTTCGCACGGATTTATTTACAAGGATTTATTCACTTCCCTTTATCAAGTCCGTTGTTTAGCTAGTGAGACCTGTCTGCAACAGTTCACGCGCGGAAAAAAAAAACCGCCGAAAAAAGCTGAAAGAAAAAAAATTGTTTTATCGGTTCTGGTGTTTTTTTTTTTTGTTGCTTTCATTATAGGTTATTAAGTTAGTTGCCTTGGCTCAAATTTCACCTGGCAGGGTAAGGAGTATCACCAGCAAATAATTTCTTTATTTTTAAGTGCAAATCATTAATTGACAAAGAATCTGTGAAATAAAAGCTTAATAAAACACTTACGTACAAGTGTTCACGAAAATTGTCAAACAAATGGTTATAAAAAAAAGTGTTGCATATAAATCAGACAAGGTTTTAAAGCATTTATCGTATTATTTTTCTGACTATATTTTTCTGACTGTACTAGTGCATGGTGACATGTTTTGCTTCAATTTAAAAAAAAAAAGAAAAAAGAAGCCTTTTATGGATTTAAGGGGCAGTTAAATTAAATCATAATGATGAGTGAACTACGTCTTTAGAACAAATTTCCCTTAAAGTAAGCTTTTTAGAAGAAAGAGCTATTTTCTCTTTTACCGATTGTTCAAGAATTAAGGAGGAAACAGTCGTAACGGACAGAATTAAGGAAAGGTTATTTGCTTTGTGTGAAAAACTGCTTGTGCGGCTGGGAACATTGTTGCATATTAGAGATGGTTCTTGTCCGGCACCTGGCAAATAATGCATGACAATGGGTCGATGTTTGAAGGGGAAAAGAAAGTCGCGTGGCAACCAATCTGAGGGAAACACAGAAACTCTAGTTCATTCCTTCACCCCCCATCCCCCAACCAGAAGTTTGTCCAGCATATCATAAATTCTCGACTCAGATTAAATTGAAATGTGGACAGCATAATTACGCGGGCCGTACAATCCTAAAATAGAACTGCTGTACTGAAAATGTGACAAGTTGGAAAACTTGGTTGCAAAATATCTTTGTTCTGAATTGGGAGTCAGCTAGGAGATGATTAACTTTCCAAAACATGTCTTCGCCGTTTAGAAAAAGCATTAGAGCCAGTATCCCCATGGAACTCACAGTTGTGAAGATACACAAATTAAAAACGGATTAGCGTTGACTCTAACGAAAAATAATTTGAACTTCAATTGGAACAGGGATTGTTTTAACTCACTGGTTATGTCAAAAAGTGGCGCAATCTATGTTTGAAGTGTACGTGTGTGTGTTTGTCGGTTTCTGTTTTAGTTCCGTTGCGTATTAGTGATTACGTGCTCATTTTATGTGTAGTTTTTATTATTTCATTTTATAGGCGTTTTGCTGTTTACGGCGTTTGTTTTGTGTTTGTGACTTTAAGTTTTAGGACTTGTTAATGTATATGTTTGTATTTTGTTTGTATATTTTTAATATCCGAAATAAGCAACCATTTTTTTGTTGTTTACTTTGATTAGTGATGTACATGTGCATGGAGGTTGGTATGTCACAATCCTTGTTCCCTGGAATTGGAATTCAAATTATAGTTCGTTTCGTTCGAGTTAACTCTAATCCGTTTTTTATTCGTGTACCTTCACAGCTGTGAGTTCCTTGGGAGTACGAGCTCTAACACTTTTTTTCTGAGTTCAATTAATTTCTTGGATATTTTCCGTTATTATTTTTATTATTATTGGTCCGGTCTGGAGTATCACGGTTATTCTCCGCTGTCCATGTTCCACCCATGCTTTGTCCCACGTCAATTACTTGATGGCAATACATTAGTGTTTATCTAGATTTAGCGCGAGTCAGTTCGATTTAGTCGATTCTGTATTGTTGCAGGCAGTTGTAGTATTCGCGGGTCACTTGGGTGGGTGACCGCCTGGGAATCTGGCTGTTGCAGACATAGGGCCTTAGGGCTTCGGGCAGATGACCAGGAGTGGTTAACGCTCGTTAAACCCTTTAAACCCTTTAGTATTCGCGGCAAACAATCGAGGAAAAACAATTTGAAAACAATTTAACTGACTTTCCGAAGCCAGCATTGAAAAACTAAACAAGTCGTTTAATCATGTCGGCTGCCCAAATTTTGAGCCTTCGCCTTCGGTTTAAAACTGAATGATGATTTAAGCGAAAACCGGGATGTTTTATTTTGGTACAGTTCCGGCAGAAAGTAAATTTACAAAACACAGAATTATTGTTATAGTGAGACGAACGTCAACAAAGGCATGTACGTGCCTTGGTATCTGCTGATGCACGATATTCCAATTTGCTCAGGTTCAACAATGCCGTATTGCAATAATGCTTTTTTCGCTATAACGACATTGACGTTTGTAAATTTACTTTCTGCCGGAACTGTACCTAATAACGAATTAACCATTTTATTTATTTATTTATTCAATCTTACTGGAGCCTACAAGCCACAAAGCTACACACTCCTTCTAAAGACTAACCCTACCTTAATGCTAATCTTAAAACTAAACGAAATGCCAAACCACCAACACATTACCAACTTCGTACACTTGAGCCTATTCTAAGAAACGTCTGGTGGCCTCGCAGAAAACCAGGACTGTCCGGAAATTGGTTCTCGCTCTCCCGACAGCAAGTGGGATGCCTAACACTTCATTGAGGCGACTGCAGGTCCGCAGTGCAACCCGCCGAAATTGGGCCCACCGTCTACATTCCAATAAAAAATGGCTCACTGTTTCCGTGGCCTCACCACACCCACACAGAGGCGACGTCCTCCACCCCAACCGACACATGTGAGCATTGAGGAGCGCATGCCCCGTCCGAAGTCGGGACAAGAGCCCAGCATCACGCCTGGAGAAACACCCAAGTGGAGCAGGAACAGACACTGACGGGTGCAAAGCATAGAGGTGCCTACCGTTCACACCGCCATCCCACTCCGCCTGCCACTCAGCTGAGGAAAGCGCCCAAAGAACGGGACACAAGTCCCGATGGGCTAGTGGACACGTGACTAAGTCCCTGCTGTCCGCTCTGGAGAGGGCATCTGCAGCCTCATTGCCATGAATTCCACTATGGCCAGGAACCCAACGGACAGAGACAGCACAACCCTCAAGCTCCGCTCGACGAAGCTTAACCCCAATCTCAAGGGCCAAGGGGTGATACACTCTTAACAGCTGAAAAGACCGCTTGAGGAACGAGATCCCCGCTGCAGAGTCTGAGAAAATCACCAGACGAGGCACCCTTAGGTCCAGGCCAATATCGAGTGCGACAGACAGCGCTACAAGCTCCCCCACAAAACTCGACGGGACGAAGTGGAGACGCCGTGAGTAGCACAACTTGAAATCCTGGACAAACACACCCACTCCACCTGACCACGTATTCTGGCAAAAGGAGGCGTCGCAAAAGACATGAACTTCCCCATCCACATTCATGGATGGGGACCCCCGCCCCAGGTGAAACACACTTACAAGCCCACCACACCACTCCCAGGGACTTGGCGGGCGGACCACCATGGGCAACCGAAAATTCTTCAGGCAGTCTCCCCCTAGCATGGAGGCACCCAGACCCAGCGAACCCAAGCACTGCCTTGCAAGCGGGCCCAACAAGCCGTAATCGCAAATAATTTTTGCAACGGGATCCGCCCTGCCCCTAGCCACGGCCCGAAGGCAAACGGCGGCCAGAAGCTCCCTCGCCCTGATGCGGACCGGTTGCTCCCCTGCTTCCACCAATAACGCGGGAACCGGGGTGGAAGGCAAGCACCCAGTGACAGTTCGCAGACAAGCATTTACAACAACCTGCACCCTTTCCAATGCCCTCACACTCGTAGCAAGAAATGGCAAATGGTAGTCAGCTACTGACCTAATGTACACTCTGTAAAAGGTCGACAGGACAGCTCTCTTGGCCAAAAGTCTGTTGGAGGAGAGAACCCTGAGGGTCCTATGCCTCGAGACTAGCGCCTCTCTGACCACCTCTACCTCCTCAGACCACGTCAACTGGCAGTCCAAACGGACACCAAGGTAACGAATGCTCTGGGATGCAGTCACCACGACAGGGCCAACATGCATCGTCACCGGAACAAATGGGGACTTAGAAAACACCACAAGCTCCGTCTTAGCCTGCGACAAAGCCAGGCCCCTAACTGCCAAACGATCCTGCCCCCGTGCAACAACAGTTTCTAACTCCGCCAGGAGGGAGGGCACATCCCGCCCAACCACCCACACCACGACGTCATCGGCGTAAGCCACCACGTTGGTTATGAGAGCGAGCTCCATCAGAACCTCGTTGATGGCTACTGCAAAGAGCAGAGGACTTAGACAGCTTCCCTGGGGTAAGCCACGGTCCGTGCGACTAACTCCAGACCAATGACCACCCACCCTGGTCGCATAACTCCGATTGCGGAGAAGACCCAGAATAGCCTTGACGAGCTGGTCCCCAGTGTTCATGCTC
Organism: Lithobius niger; assembly: GCA_023313725.1. Taxonomy (NCBI): domain Eukaryota; kingdom Metazoa; phylum Arthropoda; class Chilopoda; order Lithobiomorpha; family Lithobiidae; genus Lithobius; species Lithobius niger. The sequence goes on along the minus strand of JAHWFP010005239.1, from coordinate 22,366 downwards.
CGGAGAGACGCTTCAACCCAGTCCAAGTCGACTGTATCATAAGCTGCTCTGATATCCAAAAACACCGCAGCTACACAGCACCCATCCACCCAGGCTTCTCTAATGCTTGACTCGAGAAAGAGTACAGCATCCTGGGCACCTCTGTGTTTGCGAAAGCCAAACTGCCTGTCAAACAGCCTACCACTGCACTCCAGATGAGATTCCAGACGCCCCGCCAACATGCGCTCATAAACCTTGCGAACACATGAGAGCAGAGCGATGGGCCGATAACTAACCACCGAGGAGCGAGGCTTCCCCCTCCCCAAAACAGGGGTCAGGATAGAAAATAGCCAGGCTTCTGGAACCGGGGCACCTGCAAACCTAGTTTGAAAAAAGGCAAGTAGGTCCCGGCGTGCCTCCGCCCCTAGATCGACCAACTGCCGATAAGACACCCTGTCCACACCCGGTGCCCCACCGACCCTACAGGATGCAAGAGCAGCATCTAGTTCGACACTCTCTAACGAGCTGTCGGTGCGAGCGGCCCATGCATGGTTAACACTCGGCTGAAGTCTGGGACTGGGCCTGGGCCCCAGAGGGGAACTATACACCACGGAGAAATTCCTCTGGAATTCCTCCGCCATCTGCGCACCTCGCAAGACCACTCCACCTGCATCAAAGACCCAAGACACAACAGACGTCCTGTCAAGCGGCCGCAGCAAGCTCCACACTTGGGCTGGGCGGCAGCCATGAGAGATAGTCTCACACAGTCGACGACCATAAAGGAGTTTCTCCCTGCGGAGGATGAACCGTGTTTCATCCGAGATCCCACAAAAGAAATACCAACGAACATCAGAGGGCTGTCTGCAAAACCTCCGCCACGCCCTACGTCTGTCACGAACTGCAATGGTACAGGTCCCAGTCCACCATGCAGGCTGCACCCGTCCCCTAGAACCAGGGCCTGCACGACGACTCGAAGTACGACCCGAGTTACACCACTTAGCCATCCATGGAGCAAAATCACCTAAGACAGCCCCGTGGGCGACAGGGCACTTCATGGAAGTGCGGCCACTTGGCAACCATGAACTCCAATCTCCTCCCCTGGACAGTGCCACAGGGAAGTGATCGCTGCCCCTGAGGTCATCCGAGACCCCAAATGAAAACTCTTCGGATAAACTGCCAGAGCATAGAAACAGATCAATGACGGATTCTTGGAACACCCCTCCATACCTCCTGACAAAGGTGGGTGACCCATCTTGCAACACCACAAGGCCCAACTCCTCCAAGGACGAGTCAAACAGCCTTCCCCTCGTGTCACACTTTCGGCTGCCCCAACTCCAATGGTGGGCGTTGAAGTCACCCCCAATTACAAGTGGCCCCGGGAGCGACTTCACCCACCCAACCCACTCAGCCCTACGGACACCCCCAGTAACATGAACCGCTGCGCATGTCAGCCATTCCGTCCCCCACCACACTCTGACTACACAAGAATCAATCCCCGGACAGCCCTGACATACCAACGCAATACACGGTAAGCGATCACTAACCAGCATTTGCACATGAGAATTACCACCCCCAGAAAATGCAATATAACCAGCAAGTGATAACAAAACGCCTGGGGGAAGACGAACTTCCAAAAGACCCAAAATACTAGTCCGGTAACAGAGTTCCTCCACCTCATGCATCTTATTAAGAACCCCCCTGGTGTTCCATGTACAAAATACGAAAGTCAGAGGTTTAAACACAACCACACAGCAACAAGCTGCAACATCAGCTAAGACCCCACCTCATCAGGGCCAAAAAGGACTGACATGCCTTCCACACACTCCACAACACCTTCCACTACACCCTGGCTGGATGACTGCGAAAATTCTACCACGACACTGTTAACACTGGCGCTGTCAGAAATCCCTGGAGTCGAGGCACCAGCCACTGCTGAACCATCAGAACAAACCACGGCACTGGGCACATCTACACACTCATCACTACAAGCACGGACCAATACACCCACACTGCTGAAAACATCACCAATTGCACCGGGCTCATTTTCTGCACTGGAATCACCAACATCCACCGCCTCCTCTGAACACATGTCACTGCCAAGAGGGTCAAACTGGTTGCAACTTAGGACCTTAACTTTTTGGGAGGGGGGCGAATTCGTAGAACGAGGGCGCTTCTTGTTGCGCTTTCTCCGCTGCTGCGACCACTCACCAGATGGAACTGCCGACTCTACCGCAGAGGGCCCGTCTGAGCCCGACACACCAGCCGGCGGAACAGCAGGCACACCATCCACAGCCACACCACCAGACTCAGTAACAGCACCAGACACGGAAACAGCAGCTTGACCAACTAGAGGCACACCACCACTCTCTCTCTCACGCACATTAAAACTTGCACCACCTGCAGCAGCTGCTTGACGATCGGCGCGCTTTCGTACGTGAGTGCACGGGGAGTCGCGAGGAAATGCAGAGTTACAAATGGAACAGAATACGTTCGGACAAAATTGAGAAACGTGACCTCGCGTTCCACAACGGAGGCAACGCGGGGCTCTGTCGGCCACTGACAGCAACGCCGGGACTCCATTAATCCCAACAACATCGGGTACATCATCGAGCACAACCGAACTTCTAAGTCGAAGAACTACGATACGGACCCCAGTATGGCAGTGGGTTAGCCCTTTAATCCCGTGGAACTCGTGCTTGTGGCTCAACACTTCCCCATAGTCCGACAGCGCACACTCAATATCCGAAGCAGTGGTCTCCAGGGGAAGCCAGTGGATCCTCACACGGAGGAGACGCTCGTGGAGGTCAAAAACACTTGCTGCATACCCATTCAAAGACAAAACCTTCGCCGCCACCACCTTCTGCTTCGCCGTCGCATCTGAGAAACTGACTTGGAATACGTTATTCGCTCGAAGCCAACAAATCCCCGAGACGTGCTTTAAACTGACTAGATCTGCAAGGGCATCCCTTACATGAACAGTGAAGAAAGGCTTACCCGCCTGTTCAGCAACAATCACTACAGAACTGTGCATGTCATGATTGGAAAGTCCGCCCCTGTACAACCTCTTTACCCAGGTCAAACTCCTGTCATCCAAACCCAGTTCAAAATCAAACAGACTGGAGTCATCCCCGCCGTTAGCAACCAAACCAACTGGACGCCTGTGGACAGCACCAGCATAAGAGGACGGCCGTTTCTGTACAGTAGGACCTGAATCACCTCCCCGCCTAACATAAACTCCATCTTCAATCAAACCCAAAGATACATCATTAGCGTTAGTAGCATTAATAGCAGCATTAGTATTGCCGTTTGCGTTGCCCACATTGTTAGGCTGTTCATTGTTGAGCTGATCATTGTTGCCAATCCCTATGTTGGGCTCCTGGTTCAATGGCTGGCCCAAACTACCATTTTCAACGTTACCACCCGACACACCAAACAGATTCAAGTCTAGTTCATCAATACCTCTTTGTTCAGCCAGCTCCAGCACCCTTGCATATACTCCATCTGACACAAAACCTGAGTCTATATCCCGCTGCTCCAGCACTCTGTCACGCTTCAAACTCAACAAAAAGGTCTTGATTTTCCGTTTTTCGGCGTCCGCCATTTTTCTTGCCTTTTTCTTTGCTATCCATTTATGACGTTGGCCGACAATGTTACTTACCCCGCGCCTAATCATTGTTGCATCTCAGCGCCGATCTAGTGCATCATTGTTGCAGCAATGTAAGGCTATGACATTGTTAGCCTCTTCTAACTTTTTAGCCTCTCCGCGTCTCGATATCCTTTTTTTTTTCGTGCGCACGAACTCTAATAAGTAGTACTGCCTGCTGACCGTGTTAATAAATTAAGAACACAAAGGTGCCAACTTTGTTAGGACGTAGCAGAGAAAATAGGAGCTAAGTAATATAGGCTAAGTTTGTAGATTTGAGCGTATGACCAGTGGGTCCTTCGGCTCAAGCAATAGATTCAAATTCAAGTTCAAAATATTACCTGAAAACATTGTTAATACTCACTTGTCTTTCTTGGCACGCTACAAAACTGTTTCTGTTGTGAAATCCTTTAATGGCAAAGATTACGAATTTCAGCCCTTCACAGCGTGTTTTAATCTACAAAATATGAATACATAATGCGAAAATTAAATCCTGTAAAGGGCCTAATAGATTTTCTTCTTTTGTTTTTATTTTTTTCCAGAGCGGTCGGTCTTCCTTGTGCGTCATGTTACATAATAAACGAGGAGTGAAAGCTACCTAAAGAAAAACTGGATAGATGGTGAAAAGAATTGGCTCAAATTCCTGCAAGTCTTTCAATGGTCATATTAATAAGAGCCATTTTATTTCAATCGATAGTCGTAAACTTGAATGCATTTCATTCAGCGTTTTGCATTAAAGTGTGTCTTTAATATCGTAAAATAATTTAGATGGGCTGACAAAAATGCGGTGTGTGGCTTTCTTGCTCTTTATGCTCGACCAATTAAAATTTATTGCCCAAAAACTCGAGTGTATCTTTTTTGGTATAACTTTTACAGCTTTGCGGGAATAGCACGACATTAACGACTTGAAATGGTAAAGTTGGAGACTTTTTGCCTAATAAAAGTAGTTTTAAAAGGACTTAGCAATTTACGTTTAAATCCGCACAGGAATTAAAATTGATCGTCCTGATAGTCTCGGTAGGCTTACGGAAGTGAGTGTCTTCTACTACGTCAAAGGAATTAAAGGTACATTCCTCTCGGTTGATTTCCTGTCTGGCTCAGTTTTGCACCATTATTTCAGACGCGTGGAGATATTGTAAATAAAAGGATTCATTTTCCTATTTTTCCCTCGCAAGATTGCTACTTTTACTCTGAGCTATGGAATGTCGCAAAAGCTACATTTTGAGCAGGATGCTAGAAAGGTACAGTTCCGGTCAAAAAAACGCCCTTTTTCGTTATATCGAGGGTCGTAATAACGACCATCGTGAAATTCAGTTATCTTGAAAACTACTGGACGGATTTTCATGAAACAAAGACTGACATGCTTATTAGATTATCTACTGTATTTCTACCCTTATTAAATTCAACTGACTGACTGAAAATAATTGGCCGAGCGAGAAAAACTTAATATCTGATGATATCTCGAAAACAAGTGGACGGATTTTCATGAAACGAAGACTGAATCGCATATCATATTTTGCTGCTTAATATTGCATGTCATACGTATAGAAATATAGCATATATCATAACAATTACGCTAGTTTTTGTTTTATTCAATTCTATTCAGTAGTTTATGAAATACATATATTATTAGCTACCAACTCGTTTTGCTCGCTCGGCCAATTATACTTGGATACTTACCGTTACATGTAACACGCATAGAAATATAGCTGATATCATAATAAGCAACCCATTTTTTGTTTCATTCAATTCTGCCCAGTAGTTTTCGAGATATCAACATTTCCGTTCAGAATCACATACTTTAATCCTGCAACTTCCGTATAACGAAGACGTTTTTTTGACCGGAACTGTACGTACTTTTCAGGGACGTGCACACGGAGGGGGGGGGGGGGGTGAGGGGCGAATCCCCTACCTCATGGCAAAGTGCCTTTTTTGTAAAAAAAAAAATGGCTGTTATATTTGTTGGAGTTTTGGTGTATGGACCGAAAAGGCAATTAAGGGGAAAACAGTTAAGAAAGTTAAGAGATGGGGCAGAAAATGGTACAATCTGAGAAAAGGGGCAGAAAAGGGTCAAAACACCCCAAAAAAGTTCCCCAGAAAAAAAGGTAAGTTGCCCCTGCCCTCCCGGGGACCTGTGCACGCCCCTGGTCCTTTTAATAGAAATGTTTGTTAACGTCTCCTGGAACAATACTGAAGTTTTATTCAATAGCTGGCTACGATTCCATTTAGAATCCACTTTGAATTGTTCAGACAGAACCAAATTCCATTGCATTTTATTCTCAGCTCATACAAATCAAAGTCTTCTCACGGCAAACGCCCACAAGAGTTTTACCTCAACCTGTTTTCACTTCTCCATCCTCCCCTTCTTCCTCCCCACCCTTAAAAAAAAGTCAAGGCCTCCTGAAAAATGAATGGATGTTAGCCCACTTAACTTTTAGGATTGCCAGGGTACCAAACAATGGATTGGCTTGCTTGCCACAATACGCCTACAACAGGTTTTCTCAATCTTTGGGTGCTTGCTACCCAAATTGGGTCGCAAAATAATGACACAGGATCTACGCACATATTCTCACCATCTTGCGAATAATCATATTTTAACTAAATTGGATTAAACCAAAGCTCAAGCACCATATTCGCAACGTTTGCGTAAAATAAAACCTTTGAAGGAATAACGTCGCCCACCAAAGTTGTCTTTCAATGTTGTCATACTGGAAATAAATAAAGAAAAAATCACAAGGTAAAGAATAAACGAAGCAAATATTCTGCATTAAAGACTGGCCTTGTGAGAATACAAGGTACACTAAATTGAGAAAGAAAGAAAAGACAACTGCCCCGACTGGGATTCGAACCCAGGACTGACCGCTTACTATCTTTATTTAAATAAATACGGACATAAATCCATTTGGCTTCCCGTCCTATATTTATTGGACAGGTGCGAGGCTGAATTGCAGAGCGTGGCTCCGCTATGATCACACTCCAACCGCGCATCACGCATAAACCACAAAGACTATACAAACACACTTTGCATGTAGTAGCAGCACGAGAGTCCGGACAAGATTAATTAAAAAAAAAAACCCGGAATCGGACATGGGGTTGACAAAATCGGAGATCAGGGTGACAAAATGGACCAATACAAAAGTTCTACAAAAGAATGTATTTGAAGACGTGTTTCTGGCCGCTAAACGCCATCCTAAAAGTAGCCGACATCTATCATTATTATTTTTTTAACTAACAAAACTAACAAAACCAAACGAGCTACCCTCGTCTAGTATTATAGCTGGAAATTGCACCCGTTGTACAAGTTTATCCTATTTTGCTGACACGTTCAGCGCCGAATTCAGCCCTGTCGGGGCCCACCTCGCAAATTATCACCCAATAAGTTTTTAGTTTGGCCAACATTTTTTTGCAAAGTTTTTAAAAAATGTGTCGACTTATCCACACCAGCTAGGGGGGGGGGGGGGGTCTGGGGAAGCGCTGTGAGCTCCCTCGGTTGAGAAACAACGAATTGGTTGGTATTTTAAGACTTTTCCTGGCTTCAAACAATACGTTTCAGACATTTCTGGGCTCCACAAAAGTCAGTATAATTTTGATTCGTTATCACGGGGTCCCTAAACGACGTGGGGGTCCATAAGCAGTTGCCTACTCGGCCTATTGGGTAATGAGGCACTGAACATGGTGCCCTTTCTGGCAGTAGTACGAAGAGAGAACCTCCCTGTCTGGTGGCTGGTGAATGAGCTTGGCCAGCTTCCTTCCTCCCCTCAACCTTGAATTGTCAGTCCCACTTTTTATCTTACTCGTAGTAATGAGGTGTTTGACAACAAATCGTCGTGACCTGAAATGGCTGCTTCCGCCCTTCCCCTCCCTCCCTTCCCCCCTCCCTCTTATCTCCCACCAAGCATAACTTTGGTTGTCGCGCGCGCTGAAGGAAAAGGGAAAGTAACCACTAATAATTATCGCCGTGGGAAGAATTGAAAGGAACGAAAGAACCAAGTTATCAAGTGCAGGGTCTTGGGCTAATAACTGTATTAGTTTTTTTTTTTAAATGTGTATAAAACATGGATATAAGCCTTAAAGAAAACTTAATGCCCCAAAGCCAGTGTGGCACAATATTAATGAGCTTTGCGTTTGGCCACTGCGCATCCAATGCTCGTTGACGTCACCATCGCCTCCACAGTCGACGTAAACACATTTTGAAAATGGTGGATTCCTGAGCGCCTGAGCGGTAGTCGAAGCGTTAATGAACAAAGTACGAAAACATCTCTACTTACATAATTTCACGAGGACAGATACAAGGATGGTTCGCATTTGGAAATCAGCCGTATTAGGAGAATCGACAACAGTTGGTCTTGTCGTAGGCGATCACGTGCTCGAGCTTTTGTACCGTAGAGTAGGATTGTGAATATATTGAACTTGGATGTTGTCGAGTTGTACAGAGAGGGAGTTTCGCTCCCTGAAAGAGTTCATAAGAGAACAAACTGCGATATTTCCACTGAACACAGAAACAAATCAAGAACCGACTCAAGACATCCCCACGTCCTCTAACGATTCTGTAATAATCTACCTTCTCAGATCACAGCGATTATTTCCCCAATATCAGTGATGGACATTGAAGTCACCATCCTGAATCAGCGGAGATGCAGAGACTTGACATACACTGATCAATCCATTTTCTTTAAGCGGCTCACAACATGGATAAACCCTAAAGTCACCCAACAACTACGCCACTAAACCTTAAGGACCCACGAATCAATGCCAGGGCAAGGTGGGTAGACAAAAAACATTATTGGAATTTCATTCCTAATATAGACCCGTATACTCCAATTTCTGGGGGTCCCACCATAAAAATTCTTAAGGTTAGGAGCCATCCTAGCCTGAAACATAGTTTCCAGTAAACCCAGGATATCAGTCCAACGCTTCTATTTCAGCCATCTTATTATTTGCCCCCTCGAAATCCACAAACAAATACAGAATTTTATGGGAGATTAACCAATACGGGCAACCCCATCCACACCAGGCTGAGAATAAGGATGTTCATCAACCTGTGGCACAATAGACGAGTCCATAAAAGCCACCACCTCTTCCACCACTTGCACATTCACTGACGGCTTAGCTGCGGCCAATCAAGAGAGTCAACCTGCTCGGTGGAACACACTCCTCCCACCACATCATCATCTACAAAAACAGAACTCTCCTCTGCTTCCACAGCCTGGTACTTAAACAATGGCGGAAAGATGACAGCCAATTTCCGCCAGGGACCATCCGCCTTGGCTGCACAAGCAGCATCACCACAACCAAGTACATCACCACTAACACCCACATCACCACCAAGAAAAGTGCCTCCCGCTGCACCAATACTACCTAATGCTTCATCACCACCACTAAAAGCATCACCACCAGTAGAGACACCACCACCATATGAGCATCACCACTACTAGCAACCAACTCTTGACCACACTGCGCAACATCTTAACCATCTCGAGTGACTTTCTTACGGACACTGCACTACTGCACCCTGGTCTGGGAGAGGAACAAGAGGGATGCTGGCCTGCTGGTTTCCGCTAGTTGGATGCAGGGGGGGGGGGGGAGGGGCCAAAGGCCCTACCAATCGCACAGATTATCACTGTACAAACACTGTGGATGTGCCCACAGATTTTGCATCTCAGACATCTGGGTGGCAGGTCTGCCACTGTAAGCAGAGTGGAAATACCGCGGACCGAAATCACATCTGAAATATCATCAATAGACACAGAATCCCTCAACCTAAGCGTCAAAATTCACACCGCAGTGAGGCAATGCTGGCAGTCTTTATCGCTATGTCATTCACAGGTTATTTAGAGATGGAGCCGTAGTTTATAAGAGCCTGCCAAATGTTGCTGCCATCAACTTCATGAGGCAGCCAATGCACTCTGATCCATATACTGCGGTCATGTAAATCAAAAATCCTTGCACGGTACCCAATCAACATAATCTCCCCAGCACGTTTCACTTTCAATTTAGATTCGACGTCAGCCACTTG
>JAHWFP010005239.1:0-12718 GCA_023313725.1 Lithobius niger | reverse complement strand
CAAGTCCCTGTTGCCTAAATCGAAATGCTCACTCAGCTCCCCCTGGTCACCAATCACAGCACCAGCATATCAATGAAACTCTTTCCCGGTGTGAGTGGCAGCCACCACTGGTTCCGCATCACAAGAAAGTCTAGTGCCCCATCAGCAACAATACCACTGAGCCCATTGTGCTGACTATTGTTGGATGCAATAGATGATTTTAGCAGAAGGCCTAGGTCACCAACTTCATCTTGACTACTTACGGAATCTCCATGAACTTGCAACTCCAGCTCAGTGATGCCTGCACTCGTTGCTTCGCTACATATAGTGCATCAAACTTCTCCTTTGTAACTAAACCAAAGGCAACCTCTTCACGTGACAAATACCCCTTTTTGATTTGCGTAAGCAAGAGGCATCTTACAGGCCCACCATTGCTTTCCTGACTTTCCTTTGTCTTGCTTTAACAATGTTACTAACAATGAGGGACGAATTTTTGGATCACAGATCACGTGCTCCAACGTTCATAGAGATAGCATTACAATGATTGCAATATTTGTTGTTAGCTCCTCTCCAATAGGAAAATCATAAACGGGCACGATTCCCAGTCAAATGTGAGTCGATTGAGAAATTTCAGCCAGATCTGTAGCAAGAAATATTGTGTTTTGAAAGCAGAGCCTTTAATCAGTACTACTTCTGTTCTTCAAAACCGGAAAATCAATGACTTTTACACCCTTTTTTCACTTAGGCGCAGGTGACACATTTTATTGAGAATTGGCTAATGGTGTCAGGGTACAAAGACCGCCTCTATTTATTTACCCTCACCATCATCAAATGTGCGAAAACCGCGAATCCATGGCTTCCAGATAAAGTACCATAGCCTGGGTGGTTGTTGTTTGTTTCTAGGCAGCACGAACCTAAACTGGGTTATCTTCCCCACGACGATGAGAGGAACAGTTTAGGTGGAGAAATCCTGTGTTGTTATTGTTGTGCATTTAGGGAGCACGAACCCAAGCTGGGTTATCTGCCCCACAGTGATGAGAGGGACAATTTAGCAGGACAAATCCAAATGGATAACCCAGGATCTTGCCACAATCGACATTAGCACGAGGCACCACTTATGTGGCCGTTAATCCTGCGGCTATTGTAACGATGACGGTATTTAATAATGACTTTCTGTTTGTTTGTTTATTCTGGATCTTTAATCCAGAAACAGCAGGTGATAGACGATTTTGGATTGCACAAACGAACAGTAAACATTGCCAAGGAGCTTATTGCTCAGAACTCTGGAGCATGTCAGACGCATAAAATGATTTTTGCACATGCTAGCACCCTCAACCGCAACTCAGACCTGTCCTTCTTCCTGGAGAGGCCAGAGTCCAACCATACCACTGGATATTTGACTTCATTGACAGTAGCAACCAATGTATACCCTGAATCCGGACAAACCCTGTAGGAGTCTGAAACATGCTGTAGACCACTAAGCTACACTAACCCCCTACCCCAGAGCCACTCTTCTATAAAATCAGTCACTGCTAGCTGACAAGCTTATCCAGGTCTGGTCCGATTAGCCAGATAGCAACATCACAGGCCACAATGTTCACAAGGGGAGCCACCTAAGCCAACAACGGACTAATGAAAACCACAAACGACAAAGGACTCAGAAAGCTACCCTGTGGAAGCTCACGATCAGTCTTTCCAGGAGACAAAACCAACCCTGCTATTTGATCACAAACCACCTGGCCAGTAGCAAATTCTAAAGCATCCGGAGTGCTTTCGCACTTAAACCCTAGAGGACAATTCCAACAAACCGAACAGACATTCAATCTATCATAAGCTGTCCTAATACCAGAAAAGCAACGAGCACCACAGAACCAATCCGACACGTTTCCCTAATACCCAATTCCAAATGAATGACTAAATCGTGCACATTCGTATGTCTCCAAAAGCCAAATTGAGCACAGTCAGGGAGATTCCTGTTTTCAAAAAGCCAAGGCAAATGCAAAACAAGCATCCTCTCAAACAACTTCTTGACCCAATCAAATCCCAGTAAAATTAGGATATTTAGAGGAAAAAATTAGTAATAAGCTGGATTTTTGCACAGACCTTTTTTATGCCTTTCTAAACAACATACTAAAAGTCCCCACCGATCGGGCTGGAGCTTCGTGCGCCATATTGGAAAATGGTGGCCAAAAATTACCTTTTCGCATTTTTATGGAAAACGGTTGCATTTATGAGAAAAATAACTTAGTACAAAATTAAAGAATACAAAATGATCTACCTAAATGTTTCTATGTACTTTTTTCGTAGGATCAACGGTTTGACCACAAACGCATTGTATTTGACATGTTATTATGAAACAGCGCCTCCCTGCATCCCGAACCTTTTCGTACAACCCCCCCTTCTCCGCAAATGAAACTCAACGGATTTTTGTCTTTCTAAATTTCGATAGTTATGTGTTTATGGGTTGTTGTACACAGTGTCTCGTTGAGAGCTGCACTAAGAAGTTTTTCTTTATCTCCATTTTGCAGGGATTGAATGCAGTGTGGCGATGAACCAAGACATCATGACGGCTGTTACAGAAATTCCAAGTTGATCCAGTCATGAACATTTACTGCGCAAAATGGTTGGAAACGGAACATAACCACATTTACAATGGAGAATTATGCATGGGAAGTGTTTGATTTCTGATGGACTACTTACTGAAGGAACTATTTGTTTAGTTTCGGATAAAGGTCTACATTGATAAGTGCCAGTACCAGATGTGTTGGCGGGGAAAATGAAGCTTTTAATAGTTCAATGGTTTTTTTTTTTATGTGCATTTGCCACTATAATCTCTTGGCCATATTTCTCCTTAAGTAGAGTCCTCACAGTCTTTTCATTTGTAACATAACCACCAGCTTGCTCAATCAGGTCTTTAACTGCAAATTTTCAATTATATTGAAGATTCTATCCATTAATTTACCTACTTCAACATACAGAGGGCGACCTGGCCGTTTATTTCCTACCGTGGGTCCCTTAAAAAATTTAGCAAAACAGTTCTGATGATACACTCCATCTGCAGCTAACACTTTTACCCCACTCAGTTTCTCTTATTATCTGCTGCAATTATGGAATCTTAACAGTTTATAGATTCTACTTTTGTTAATTTCTGTCGTCTTTGTACTGGTTTCTTTTTCACCTTTTGAAATATTTCCTCGCTTATTTCGTCCAGGCAAAACAAACATTTGTCTTGAATAGCTAATTCTGTGGCAGATCTCAGTTTACCCTTTGTTAGTGAAAGTAACAGGTGTGTGTTTCTAGTACAAACGTAAGCTTGATGTCTCTCACACTTCTTAATAGTACTTTCCCTAGTATAATCTTTCCGGCAATCAACACGGAGTTTTAAAACCATTGAACTATTTAAAGCTTCATATTTCCCGTCACCACATCTGGCACTGGCACTTATCAATGTAGAAGACCTTTACCCGAAACTAAACATATAGTTCCTTCAGAAAATAGTCCATCAGAAATCAAACACTTCCCATGCATAATTCGCCATTATAAATATGATTATGTTCCGTTTCCAACCATTTTGTGCAGTAAATGTTCATGACTGGATCAACTAGGAATTTCTGTAACAGCCGCCACGATGTCCTTTGCTCATCGCCACGCTGCATTCAATCCCTGCAAAATGGAGATAGAGAAAAACTTATTGGTGCAGCTCTCAACGAGACACTGTGTACAACAACCCATAAACACATAACTATCGAAATTTAGAAAGACACAAATCCGTTGAGGAGTTTCATTTGGAGAGGCCGTAGGCCTACGAAAAGGCTTACAGGATGCATGGAAGCACTATTTCGTAATAACATGTCAAATACAATGATTTTGTAGTCAAACCATTAATCCTACGAAAAAAGTACATAGAACCATTTTGGTATATCATTTTGTGTTCTTTAATTGTGTACCCTTATTTTTCTCATAAATGCAACCGTTTTCCATAAAAATGCGAAAAAGTTATTTTTGGCCGCCATTATCCAGTATCGTGGACGAAGCTCCAACCCGATCGGAGGGGACTTTTAGTATGTTGTTTAGAAAGGCATAAGGAAGGTTTGTACAAAAATCCAGCTTATTACTAATTTTTTCTCCTAAACGTCACGATTCGGTTTCAAGTGTTAAAATTTGGTTCCTGATCTGCCCTTTTTATTCTTGGATAAGGGTTCCAGCACTACTAAAACCACGATGCTTGCGGAAATATAAATGAATTACCAAGAATGTAAAAAATAATGTGACGGCGTCGAAAAAGAAAAGTTAGAAAGCAAAGTAAAGTATTTTATGTTCTAAATTTACGGCAACGGGGCATCAAACAATATCTAAGCCGAGTGTGCAGCTTTTAATCAAACTCGGCTCGTGGGATCAACTTGAAAATTCAATTCCGGTTAAAATGTGGTATCTACGCCAATATAGAGCGATTTTCATTGCCTGGACGAGAGCTTTCCAGTGGTATCGAGACAAGGCAAGTGTGTCGCCGCTAAGATAAACGATAACACCTATCCAGATAAAATATTTATGAGCGTGGCGACCACTTGACACTTTGTGACTTTAACTGCTGTTTGGCTGTGAGGATAAATAATAATGCAAGAGGCTGAAACTTGTTGGATCGGGTGACTTTGGTCGCCAGACAGCATACAAGTCACTGTTAGTGACACAGCTTAACGTTTTCTTGTGTTGAAAAACGATATGAAAAACGTTGATATTTGCCTAATTACTAGTTACTACCTAACGCCATTCTTTGTTTCACGAACATTAATTCTTCCATGCTGTGAATAAAGATGGTTCTTAGCTCAATTTACAGGTATTGCTTGTAGATGTGCCCTTTCCATAAGGCCTTTTCTAATAGTCAAGTAGTGCGTGGGCTGGGGAGCGCTAAACGACCAGAATGATCGGTTTATATTGTTTTAAACATTGTTATTATGCAACAATGCCAGTCCGGAAACGCCAACTGCAGACGCACACTGAACCGTAATTGATAAAGATACAAAACATTAAAACAAGCTAAGCTTTGCAAATTTTGAAAATTTTTCTTCGAAAGCCATTATTTATGAGTTTATCAAACAGAATGCTGTGATCGACTTTGCAAGTCAATCAGCACTAATCCAACATATTGCCCTTCATTTAATGCATTTGTAGTGAATTCATTGATATAATTTAGTGCGTCAACACCTTTTTAGTTTTGTTTTTTAATAAAAAAGAAAAAGATCAGGAGGATGGATTTCTAATCGAACATCTCAATGAGACGAAATACAAATATCTGAATTTATGACCATTCTGGTAAATAGTGCAATCAAAAAAAATTGGCCAGACGATCTTAAAAAAACAAATATTAAAACTAGTACACAAAAAAAGCGACACAAAATATTTAAAAACTATACAGACTGATCTCACTGCTACTCATTTTAAATAAAATAATTAAAAAATTCTTTGCCACTAAATTGAAACTTTCTATACAAATTTAACAGCATGAACAAAAATCAGTTTGAATATACAAAAAGGAATTGGACCACAAGACGTATTGGAAAGTATTCATAATAATGTTTGCAGAACTTTAAATGAAGTCAAATATGCAGGTGCCATTCTAATAGACCTTACAAAAGCTTTTGGTATTATTAAAAAGTGAATTTTACTTGAAAAAATGTTCAAACACGGTTTGAGAGGTAAAATTTATAATATAATAGAAAGCTATCTAACCAAGAGACAATTGAGTGTTAAAATTGGAGATAATATAAGCAAATGGAAAAACGGAATAATACCGCAAGGATCGATTCTAGAACTGCTGCTTTTCATAATGTGCGTCAATGATGTACAAGATATGAACAGGAAAACATACTGCAACTGTGAACTAATAAACAAAGTATGAAACGTAAAGCATTTAGGACTTGAACTTGACAAAAAATGGAAATTCTATCATCACATTGCTAAATTAACATTAAAAATTAGAAGAACAGTACCATTAATTTACAAAATACGAGAATGCTTTAGCGTAAGAAAGAAAAACAGCAATAATTTATAAACTTATAATAAATGTCTAGCACAAAATATGGGTTAATGGTGTATGGATCTATGACAAAAAGCCTAATAAGACAATTATAAAAAAAAAACTATCAACAAGGTATTATTTAGAACTAATGAATGCCAAGATAGTAAAGAAATATATATAAAGACTGAAATTCTAAACAAAATGTTCCTACAAAATGAACATTAAAAAAAATAATTATTATAACAAAAAGTACAAAATAGAAACAGTAAGAGCTAAGAGAATGGACAAAAAATGGCTAATTGAATCGATATGGAGAAACTTTTACGGTAAAAGAGGCGTACATTTTGAAATACCTTACCATTTTAATACACTACCAACAAACTTAAGAAATATCATAAATCGTAATGAAATGACACACAAAATTCAGAAAATGGTTCATACCTAACTGAAGAATGAAAGTGCTTTGAAGACAACACTAACTTCTGCTGTTTAATATAATGAAATAATATAACGGAAAAAAGCATTGAAATTTAATGGAATTTTTTTAAACATATCATTGTATTTTTAATATTAATTTGTATTTGTGTTTTTTGTATATTTCCATTGTGTTTTTGCTTGCACACACATTTGTGCCTGTACAGAACAACGCGTACAATAAAAGCAGATTATTATTACTATTATCAGTAAAACTTAAACCCGCTTGGCTTGAAACTGAGGAGATAAGTCGGGTCACACAGCCACACACACTTGACACAACGCTTCATGTTTTCTTTTTTTTTTCTCTGATGGATTTAGGGAAAAAGCGCAAAAGAAAGGATTTCTTGTTTGTGCGCTTCACAAGCAACACGTTACAAGCTCAGTCCACCAGAACCAGTTTGGTAATCAAATCACTAGCGAATATATTTGGTTGCCAACAAGTTGACCAAAAAACATCACATGGGAGTTTAACATATCGATCGCCACTTGATTTCCAAATTTCAAGTCTATCATTTTTCTTGATTGTAAATATCAGCTTTAGAAACTTGTATCATGATGAAAACAAATTGATTACTCACTATTTTGCATTTCAATTGGGTCTTAAAATTGGGCAGTTGTGATTAGTGGAGCCGTCTGGCCAATCGGGGTCAACCTTGAATTTAATTTATAGGCGCACGACAAATAACAATTACAAGGTCAAATCATTTTAGTTTGGAAAGCGTTTCGTCTGTTAGATTTTTCTTTCCTTTTACGCGACACCATCTTGACTTGTCCAACTCCACCCACGCGCTTTGTGCACGTGACGGTAATGGGGGGGGAGGGGGGCCCCCCCCCCCCCCAGGAAGAGAACTTGGATGGGGATCGGTTTGGGGAAGGGGAAGTAAGAGGGAGAGGTTTCGTGTGGCCCTCATTTTTCATTGGCTGCCCTTTAGCAGGTGGTTGACATGAGGGAAAGTCATCGGAGCCCTGCACTCAAGGAAATGCGCCCCAAAGACAGAGATAAGGTAACTTGGAGTGGCAGCGTTCTTCGAAGAGTAGTTTGGTAACACGAGATGCACTTAGCCTTTTATCATGCAGGTTTGCGCACGCATTAACTGAAATTGAACTTGTTTTGATTTTGAGATTTCCCTCAGGGTATTACGGCTGCAGTGAGTTCTGGTTGCTAACTTTTTTTTTAGCCAGCCGTGCTTTGAGTTACAGACCGTCCATTCTTTAGCCACCCGATCCATATGATTTCATTAGCTTTGCTAAAGAACAACTGACGCTAACCACTTGTTGTCGGAAACAGTGTCAGTTTTGTTGTGATATCTTAATACGATAGAAATCTCTTTAAATTCAGAGATTGTTTAGGACTTCCTAAAGATTTCCAGGCATTTAATTTATGGCTCTGTATTCCCTCTTGTAGATTCAACGGTGATAAATATAAAGCAAAGACGTGTTCAATTGTTTGGTTTATAGCTGATTGTCCACGTCATCTGGAAGTTGTCGGGCACGTTTCATCCAACTTTTATTACCTCATGCAAAATAAGAAAAAAAAAAACCAATATCACTGGCGTATCTTGGGGGGGGTGTGGAAAAAAACAACCCCCCCCCCCCCCCCCATTAAAAGAAAAACCGCATTTGCTAAGAAATGGTAGCGCGGTCCAGGAATTTTGGTTAAGATGGGAAAAATGAAAAACAAAACAACATTACCTTACCAACATCAAAACCTTACCAACAAACAACATTACCTTCGTATGTGATCTAAGGTTATAAAAATATTGAATATACACTTTCAATAAGTAAGTAATTTTATTATTC
Source organism: Lithobius niger (assembly GCA_023313725.1). NCBI lineage: Eukaryota > Metazoa > Arthropoda > Chilopoda > Lithobiomorpha > Lithobiidae > Lithobius > Lithobius niger. The sequence continues at coordinate 4,446 of JAHWFP010005239.1, read as the reverse complement.
AGACGTGATGTCCTGGGATACAAGATGCGCACATAATTTCATGGCAGCCAGCTAAACCGGTTGAAATTTGACCATGCTCTGCAAGCTATCTGTTGATCTAGACAATACTGTCCAGGGATGCTCACGGATATAAAATGTCCTTAAGATACGTAATGCCCTGGGTGGGTCATTTCGCGAGAACCAGGTACACCGGCGGAATTTTAAGTCGGCTAACTCTAGCATTTACTGTACGGTTGATCTCGTTTCCCATATTAAAGTCAAAATTTCGATGCTTAATTTCTCCGCCGCCTTTTAACATTTTCTACTCAAATGTAGTATATAAGCTTTGTTGGACTTAGTGAACACGTATACCAACTTTTATTAATTTCCGATGTATCACTTCGGAGATCTGGACTTGAGCTGGAATTATGAGTTTCATTTTTGGCTTATGTGCATAATGATGGACTTATTTGGACATTTTTATCCAGTGGTCTCTACAGACTAAACCATTTGTCCTAGAAAATTGGTTATTAGCTTATTTGAATGATCTACTTGCAGAGAGATGGCCTTTATAGAAATAGAAATTTCAATTGGTTGTGCCATTCCGAAGTTACAGGGCCCTGAACGATCTGTAATGTCAATCAGGAAACGTCAGCCGCAAGGCGTTCACTTAAGATCAAACAAATGCTAACAATGCGGATGAGTTAACAATTCACCCGCATTTTGAGGAAAAGTTACGTTGAAGCATTATCCTTACTACGAATTAGTTTGTAGTGGTTTGACATCACCCTCCTGTGTTAAAGCAAAAATGTTCGTTGCCCATTTGGCTTGCCGTCCTGTAATAAAACGAATCAAGGCCAAAACTGCTGAAAGAGATCTGCAGAAAAACCAACGGAAATACTCGCTCGCTCAATCAGTGCATTTGCAATGAGTCCAGAAAACCAACTGGTTATGTCAAAGTATCACGAATTAGAAAACAAAAACTATTCGTTTGATGTTTACGGTAAGGTTTAGGAAAACTGAAAATTAGCCAACAGCGAAAATCATACACTAGAAATAACGTAGTTCAGTAAACCACCTTTATGCACTTACGTTTCGTCGGAGTGGCATGACTCGGATTCGAACCAGCTACCCAGTTCGCTCCCAGATCACTTGCATAGTGCCTTAATCGCTATGGCCACATCCTCCACTGGCATAAAGATAACTCTAGTGTATGATTTTCGCTGTTGGCTAATTTTCAATTTTCCTTAACATTATTTCCAGCGATTTATGTCTATTTACTTAAGGTAAGGTTTAACTGATCCGAAGGCAAATTAACTTTCCTGTAAGATTTCAGATAGTGCAGTTTTGCTGTAATGTTTAATCCACGTGAAACCTTACAGATGTGTTCAACTATACACGTAAATACAATTAAAATCATAGTTCAACTTTCAAAACGTCTGATGCCGAAAGAGAGGAATAACAATGTAAGGCTACAATCTCGACTATTTTTCTTCAGTCAAGTCGTCTACTTTCCGTTCATCACTCTACTGATGATACATATACATAAGATTTTCAAGCACATTTGTACGAACCCTGAGTTACCTGTAAAGTTACGCTGAGCACATTAAGACGATTAGTTTTTAACTATTTTCCAGCGATGTCATTCAGCCAAGTAGAACGCACCACTCGTTAGTAAAAGCGGTGTAGCCTTTACTGTAAGGTTTGACTTCAACCTCCCATGTTAAAGCCGAAATTTCACTGCCTAATTTCTCTGCTGTTTTTCAATGTTTTCCACTCAAATTTAGTATACAAGCTTTATTGGACTTGGTGAAGATGTGTCCGAACTTTTATTAATTTCCGATTTGACACGTCGGAGATCTGGACTTGAGCTGGAATGTTTTTCTATTAGTTTGCGAGCAACACAGCTTAACAAGATTGGTCTGTAATTAACCATGACAGACGAGTAACCTTTTGTAAAAAACCGGTGTAACCACTGTTTTTTTTTGTCCCAGTCAGTAGACAAACCTCCATTATCCAGTGAGCATTTAAAAATTGTTACAAGTGATGGGCAGCAAGACCTCACCGCAAGTTTTACGTAGATAATAGCCGGCAGACCATCTGGTGCAGCAGCACCCTGATTAATCCTTTCATGGCAGAGGTGACGTTTTATTTGTCTACAGATATTTTTATCAGACTGGCTCCAATTTTAATTACATAGATTGTTGGAATATTTCCATCATCTATGGCAAACACACTAGCAAAATGCTGGTTAAAGATATAAGCTTGTGTATAAGCATCCGTTATAACACTGTCACCACTCGACTAAATAATTAGATTCGACTTCATTGGGTTTAAGCAACGTGTGATATAGCGATTGATTGTTGTGGAATTACGCTTTCCAATTAGGTCGCAATTTTCCTTTGTGACCCCACGTACGCATAATTTATATTCTTTGCTTACTTTTTTTAATATGCAATTAGATCTTCTTGTAGTTTTTCTTGTAGCCATCTACGCCAATTCTTAAGTTTTTTCTTTCGCCCTAATTTTCGCCGTATTCAACCCCCCCCCCCCTCCCGAGCTTGCTAAACGCCTACACTGATAAGGTCACTTCCTCCCCCACCAGTCGGCACTGAATATGACCTGTTCTGCTTCATAAGTATTATATTCACAATTTTTTTTTCATTGGACTTAGTATTCTATACGTGTGCTGCGGCTATTGACCTCTTAACCAGTATGTTGTTTGTTTTTATTGCTGAAAACTATTTAGTTGCTACGATGGGTGGTTGTTTATTTGTATCGTCTCAACGAAGTTTCATTTCAGATACCGGTATTTCAGTAATCATTCAATCAGATATTTAAAAACCAACCTAAACATGTCGTCTGTAAATTTTATATGGGTAATTTCGTCTTTAATATCTTTTCCGTATCTTTGGGTACTAAATAAAATTTAGTGGCTAAGCAGGTATTCTCTGGTTTTATGATTCGTTAAGTTTCTGCGAATAGTTCAACGAAATAAATAGTTGGCCACTCTTAAACTCTTACATGGAATTCAGTTATCAGAATAAATTCTGACTTTCGGTGTGCTTTTCGCCCTCTTCACCCCCAGTTTACTAAACCCGAATACTGGCAAGGTAACTTCTTCCCCTACTGCATCACACCACCCGGCACCAAACATGACCCTGACTTTTTCCCGGGTTCGATTCAGTTTGTATCACGACTTTTTTCTTCATCGGCCCTAGTAATTTGCGTCCATCTGCTGGGGCCAATGACCTCTTAACATTTTGACGTGATGACATTCTGACGAGTGGCATTCTGTCGGTGATTCCGTGGACATATATGAGAATGAATACAACAGCTTAACAAGAATTTCATAAAGAAATACATAAACTGCTTATGCCAAAAAGATTATCAAGCTGGATGTATCAAGGACTGCGGTAGCGGTCCTTGTTTAAGCCTCAGCATGAACTTCCATGTTAAACGTCAAACTTTGAACTCTTATAGTCTCGCCCAGAATTGACATAGACCAACGAAATTCGGTATTTGGGGTGGTGTCGTAAATATTTCACCACATTACAAATTTTAATGACAACAATCAAACCGTTCGGCGTCCACAGCATGGCCATTTCTTGTTGTTGTTGTTGTTGTTGTTGGAACTCTTTGCCCTCACCTGGAGACCGAACCACTGAACCGATTTTCAAGTTCTATAGCTTAAAACGTAGGTATGGACAAGGCCTAGGGCCTTTCGCAGGCTATTTTAACGTAACTACAATATTCTTGACACGGAAAGCCAAATGGGCTAAAACTTTTGCTCCCACCTAGATATCGAACCAATGAACCAATTTTCAATTTGTACAGCTCAAAATGTAGGTATTAACACCGATCAGGGCCTTTTGAACACGATTTTGATGTTACTGCAGTATTCGCATCGGCAGAGCAATTATTATTGTAGAGCACTGGGCAGAAATCATTAAGTGGAGTAACAAATTTGTGCAGAAATTTTGCAGAAAACATAAATTTGGTACACAAGTCTTTCTTAACAGTAAAAATCGAACCAGCCATCATGGACCCCAGTGAAATACCCAAAGTGCCATCAGTACCCCCCCCCCTCCCGCCCCAGAACCTACTCGTGATGCCTCCCAGGGGTTTGGGCAACAAATAGATCAAGCTAAAAACATGAAATTGGGTGCAAAAGTCACTCTTAGCAGTATAAAACGAATCAGCCATGGAAAAGACTCTCTTATAACAGTTATTTTAAGGTGATTACAGTGTTCTTTTCTTTGTTATTCTTGCTAAAACAAGAGAAAAAAAAGGGATATTAGTATTAAAAAACGCTTGAGCGTATAAAATACGGATGTGAGCCTTAAAAAACTGAAAGCCCTAAAGGAACAGATATTAGAAAAAGACATGTAAGCCATCAGCGTCGCACTAATACGTGTAAAAGAATCTCCAGCGACCCAAAAAACAAGCTGGAGCTTCTTTTACACG
>JAHWFP010005232.1:29042-60157 GCA_023313725.1 Lithobius niger | reverse complement strand
TTCGGCCCTTTAAAGGAGTGATATCAACACACCAAAACATTCACCAACTTAATCGCACCGAATAATACTTTGGACGTTAAATGAAAACTTGAACATTGCTACCGAAAGTAGCAATGTTCTAGTTTTCATTTAACCTTCGAATTATTAAGCGGTGCGATTAACTTGGTGAATGTTTTGGTGTGTTGATATCACTCCTTTAAAGGGCCGAACCATTCGGAACTTGGCGGCCCCTTTTACCAGTTTTGGTTTTTGATATGATTGAACATATCCTAAACCAATATGTTTCTTTATTATTGTTTAATGCACGGTGGTGATGTCACGCCAACACATCCTAATGCTAAAAATGTAGCCGTTATATACGGTTAATCTGAAAACCCACACACGTCACCGTGGGTTAATTTTGATAACCCACACTTTTTCGATACTCTTAATACTTTTTCCGCGCTCTACACAACCACTGCTCTACCATGTGACATACTTTGCAAAACTACCGTACACAACACAAATTCAACCAGCACACCCCATTGCAACCAACATAAACAAGCACATTTGCAACCTGCGATATTTATCGTACTAACACGAGAAAAAAAAAAAAACCTCGCATAGGCTACTATGTTAGGACCCCACCCATGGAGGAATGGCCCAATCTGCCAACCTTTCGCTCCGACAGTACTAAAACTAGGCTACCGACACTTGTAAACACACCTAAATACACCTAAAAAACATACGATACTCAAGCGAACAGCACATTTGTAACCTGGCGACATTTTCCGCACTAACACGGAAAAAAAAACTTCGCGTACGATGCTAGCCCCCTCCCCACCGCCAACCATGAAGGAATAGTCCAAGCCGGACCCGACAACCTTTCGTTCCAACAGTACGAAAACTAGCCTACGGACACTTTCTAAACACACCTAAAAACCTACGAGACTCAAGCGTATAGCGCATTTTATACGCTATATCTTATTTATACTAATAAAGTAGAAACAATACGGTTTTACCTTAAACACAAACGTCGGTGACTGGGACTGGATATAGGGACGTCCTCACGTACGTGAGACTTTCGCAGACAGGAAGTTTAAACCGGAAGTTTGAGTTCAGGTATTTACGTCATGATTCACAAATAAAATTTTCAAATACATTTTTGTTAAATGTCAAATAACTAGATATGTTGGCTCGACGGCACACCTTAGCATTAAAACACATATCCGTGAAGTACACCCGGATATCCCGAAATAATTGATTGTGTACTCGAAACGGAACAGTCCAAAGATCGAGGGGTAGCAAAATCGAACTCGCGCTAACGCGCTCGTTCGATTTCGCCACCCCTCGACCTTTGGACTGTTCCCTTTCTCGCAGACGATCAATTATTTCTGGATAACCGGGTCTACTTCACGGATAGCTATTACTTAATCGGGCCTGTCTAGTGCTCCTAAGTGCGCGATTATTTTTCTTAGTTAAACTACTAACCCAACGCCGGACGGGGAAGAAACTGACAGTGTAATGTAAATTTTGGCTGATGCCAGAGCTGGAGCTAACGGGAAGTAATAGGGGGGCGAGCCAGCGCCGTAGAAAGGGGCACTTGGTTGAAGTGACGGCGCTAGGGGTAGGCCAGGGTGGGCCATGACCCCCCCCCCCACACACACACAATATTTCTGGCCCCCCTCCCCCCTTCCACCGGCACCCCCTGAACTTCAGGTCACCACCAGAAAGAAAACAAATTGCAGGCTAAACTTGGCATCAAATGAATAGACAGCTTTTTTTTATTTGGTTAAATGTATTTATTTATTTATTTATGTGGTCTTTGCAATACTTCATTGTGTGTGTTTATATTTTACAAATAAATTGGTCTGCTTTGAAGCTTATGTTACGTTTAGATCGAATTAAACGGAATCAAAGTGCCTAATACGGCTGCCTTGAAAAAAGTCCCTGGCCCACTCTGTTTACAGATGTGCCCTCTGCCGAACCCCCAAACAATTCAGTCCTGACGCCGTCAATGCTTGGTTGGAGGGGATGGGGGGGGGGGGAGAGACCTTCATTTTCTTTATTGCCAAAACAACTTAACCTGGTAATTTTAGCATTACATTCCTCGAATGTGATGTTTCCCTGGAGGTTTCTTCCGGTTTATAGACGCCTGCTTGCATATCCCACCGTGCATGCGCGGCGCAGTCCTCCCTTATAAAAGCGACAGTGCGCACACTATCGGCATTCATTTTCCTAAAGAGGTGTCTCCAAGCCACCTCGCTCCCCGGTTCCCCGACTGTCGTTTGGAAAATTAGATTCTTCACCGAAGATGGCCGCTTCGAACGCCCATTCTTTGTCTGATGCTCATCCTCGTGCTCTTGCTCACTTCGATCTTGGCAGCCGTTGGGCATCCGCCCTCGACCTCGCCGTTCCCGCTCGCATGACACCTGCCGATGTCACGCCTGCTCCTGTTGTCGCATCGCCTGAATCTCCACTCCTCCCGGGCCAGCGCACGCCACCTCCCGCCCCGTTGAACCTGTCGTCCCTCCAGCACGACCTTCAAGTCGCCAAAGACTCCTACCGGGCCACCAAGCGCAACCTCCGCCGTGCGACACTCGCCCATTCTCCGGACCGAAACTCGCCGCTCGACCTGTCGTCCAACTCCTCCCGGATAGGTCTCAGCGTCAGCCGCAGTGTCGTACGAGAAATCGTACATGACACTGTTCGCCACCTCCAAGTCAACCCACTGCCGCCTCCCTCCTGCACATCATCGGTACGAAAGACCCGCACCCAGGACTGGGTCGCATCCACCTGTAGCCAGGAAGGGCACAGGCGTGCCGCTTCCCCTCTGCCGGCCACGGCGCCCAAGCGCAACTCGGACGGCACACTGTCGTCGCACCATCCGCTGTCACCCGCGCCTGCTGCCGAGAAACGCATCAGGTTCCCGGACGACACTCCTGACGAAGCCACCCTGTCGCTCGCAGCTCTTTTAAAGACAGTCGAGCAGACGGTCCCGGACTGCTTCCTGTTCAAGCCCTCCAAGGTACCGGACGCTCCTGTTATCAACCGTGGCCTAACGACGGGCCTTGGATTTGCCTCGAGAGACAAAGACACCAAGCCCCGCTGCCTCCTGGGTCAGTCAACGACACTCCTAACGTGTCTACACTGCAACGAAGGCTCCATTCTAGGCAAAGGCAATCCCCTTCTTCTCGACACGGAACCCCCTATGTCACGCCCTGGCCAAGAGAACTGCTTCTTCCGATCCTTTGGAGACGGCGCCACAAACCCCCGCAATTTCGAAACCTACCCGGAGTGCGAATTTATTTGCAGCGAAATCAAGATGGACTTCGGCACTTCGTTGTCTATACCCAAAAAAGTCGACATTCCAACCTCCGTGCTATACGAAAACGACAAATGCCTACGGCTAAGCCTACGGGCGGCCTCCCAAGCAGACGTCCTCCATACCGCCATCAACGCTCTGTGCGAGAAGCTGTCGTCCGACAATACTCCAGAAGAGCTCAAGAACTTGCCGTCTCTTATTTCCCAACTCTTCCAAAAAGCCAACTTCGCTACCTATCACGCCATGAACTGGGCGACAAGAGCGCTGTTCAATAACACCCTCCTTCTCCGTGACATCGCCCTGTCGTCGGCAAACAACCTAAACTTCTCCACACGACATCGTCTCAGAAATCAACCTATCCACGAGTCTGAAACTCTTTTACGGGGACTGATCCCGACACTTGCTCCTCATCTTGACGTCTCGAAGAAACCAAGGCCGCAGAAACAATCCATGGCCTCAAACCGCCCGTTCTCAAGGAACAAACAAGCCAACCCCCGCCTCGCCGACGACTGGCACAAAAAAACGGCATCATCCTCTAGCCGGCCGGACGACACTGCCTCTCCTCAACAACGAAGTCAGCAGCCCTTTCGTACCGACGCTCCTCGCCCCCGCCTCGGCCAACGCTCCCAGCAGAAGCGCGCCGCTACCCCCGACCGAAGGAGCCGAATCTCATCAACCGGGGGTAGAAGAATGCACCGAAAAAATCAACAATGACGCTCTGCACCTAGCTGGTCTCCCGGTCGGGGCCAGACTACGCCACTTTTTCCTGGCCTGGCAAGAATTAACCACCAATCTGAATATCCTGTCGGTAATAAAACACGGCTTTCGTCCAACGCTCCTACATCAACCGCTGCTGTCGCCATCGCCTCCTTGGGACTTCTCGCCCCAAACGACAGCTTCCCTGTCGCACGAAGTATCGGAGTTGCTACGGAAGATACGCATATCGGTGTATGATTTCGTACTGCGTGTAAGCTGACTTGCACTAAAACTTCACGAAAAGGTTGGTTAACTTTGTCAACAAACCTTTGTGTTAATCTTTGTTCAATGACGCAATATTACCTTTTGATGTTTTACAACTACTTCGCCATTGGGGATGGGAAGACATAAATTAATGCACAAAAAAGCTAAAGCACACAAAGCAGGACGTAAAGTAAACATTCCTAAAATAAGTGAAACAAGAAAACCTATGCATGGATGGTATAAGAATTTATAGGGGTTTGGTCGTACTAACACGAATTATAGGTGACTTGCGATTCCTGGTGTTCAGCTCTGGTGTTGCTTCTACATCTTACGCAGCACAAGTTATTTGAATAAAAAAATCTGTTCAAGACAGGGATCAGGTTACAAAATTAGTAGCAAGACTTACTATGATATAAACAAAGAAAAATGCAAGAGTAGGCACAAGTTATAGTTTGTTTATGAACTGAAACATTACGAAAAACGCGCACTACAATGTTCATGATCGTTTTTTGGTGTGAAATTCACCGTCAGCAGTAAAACAAAAAATGTCCTCAAGCGAAGCGAGACTACGCCGAATGACGCAGCACAATTTATTTTAATAAAAAAATCTGTTCACGACAAGGATCAGATTACAAAATTAGAAGCAAGACTTACTAACATAAACAAAGAAAAATGAAAGATAGGCACAAGTTATGGTTTGTTTATGAACTGAAACATTACGAAAAACGCGCACTACAATGTTCATGATCGTTTTTTCAATGATATGAAATTCTCCGTCAGCAGCATAAATGTTAAAACAAGAAATGTCCTCAAGCGAAGCGAGACGACGCCGAATGAGCGAGCGTTAGCAAGCGACTCGGTTAGTAACCATTAAAAACTTACGGTCGGTCGGTCGGTTTGTTTGTTTATATATAAGTCTTCTCCTCCGGAAGTCGGAAGGCTAGAAATGTGAGAAAGGTCTCGAAAGAGAGGAAATTACTCCGGATATCGTTTAGGCATATTTTCGTAGTTCTAGATAAAAGTTTTCCCCTCGAAAAGACGAAAAAACCCCTTTGGACCATTGTTGAAACGAATTTTTCGAAGTTGATTGTTAGTTTCGGAATATCACATATTCCTGCTGAGAGGATGGTCCACAATTGTTGTGTCACGTAGGCGGTGCGTGGTCCAGTATTGTTGTCGGTGGTATTATGGCCTGCAATCCGAACAGCTGTCATTCAAGAATGAGGCACGTGCAGCTCACTCATGGGACGACTGTTGGGAGTTGTATTTTTGGTATTTCAAATTCAAACTGCCAATTTGGCCGTAAATTTAAATCCACCCAAAACCAAAACTGGTAGAAAAACCCGCCAAGTTTCCAAAAACGGTCGGCCTTTGAGGGTAGTGATATCATTCCACCAGGGAAAGGCCGCCAAGGTTAACCCTATTAGCCAAGTTAATCGCACATACTAATAGTTCGAAATTTAAATGAAAACTAGAAGATTGCTACTAGTGGTAGCAATCTTTAAGTTTTCATTTAACGTCCAAAGTATTATTCGGTGCGATTAACTTGGCTAATAGGATTAACCTTGGCGGCATTTCCCTGGTGGAATGATATCACTACCTTCAAAGGCCGACCGTTTTTGGAAACTTGGCGGGTTTTTCTACAAGTTTTGGTTTTGGGTGGATATCACAACTTTGATAGGACTGTGAACGTACATAAGATTACACCGTCTGTTTAAGGTGCTTCAATCCCATTTTTGCGCACACTGGCTAACAATCGCTGATTTCGTTCGCTTTGCTCACTCAATCAGCGCACCCCTTCAGTTGTTTTGTTTATCCCTGCACCTTCGCCTTAATTTTTCAAGATTTCGTTCACATTTAGTCATATTGATAACAGAAAAGGGTGTTAGAAATATTTCTACGTTTGCATTTGTAAAACATCAACATTCGATCGATATGCTATTAGCTGGCGCTCTACTCAACAGTCTAGCATAATTGTGGTAAACACGCATATCGGGGTATGATTCCGTTCTGCCTGTAGGCTGACTTGCATTAAAACCTCACGAAACGGTTGGTTAACTCTGTCAACAAACCTTTGTGCTAATCTTTGTTCAATGATGCATTATTATCTTTTGATGTTTTACAACTACTTCGCCATTGGGGATGGGGAGACATAAATTAATGCACAAAGACTATAAAGCACACAAAGCAGGACGTAAAGTAAACATTCCTAAAATACGTGAAACAAGAAAACCTATGTATGGATGGTATAAGAATTTATAGGGGTTTGATCGTACTAACACGAATTATAGGTGACTTGCAATTCCTGGTGTTCAGCTCTGGTATTGCTTCTACATCTTACGCAGCACAATTTATTTGAATAAAAAAATCTGTTCACGACAGGGATCAGGTTACAAAATTAGTAGCAAGACTTACTATGATATAAACAAAGAAAAATGAAAGAGTAGGCACAAGTTATAGTTTGTTTATGAACTGAAACATTACGAAAAACGCGCACTACAATGATCATGATCGTTTTTTTGGTGTGAAATTCTCCGTCAGCAGCATAAATGTTAAAACAAGAAATGTCCTCGAGCGAAGCGAGACGACGCCGAATGAGCGAGCGACTCGGCTAGTATAAATCATATCAAAAATCAAAACTGGTAAAAAGGGCCGCCAAGTTCCGAATGGTTCGGCCATTGAAAGGACTGATATCAACACACCAAAACATTCGCTAAGTTAATCGCACCGCTTAATAATTCGAAAGTTAAATGAAAACTAGAACATTGCTACTTTCGGTAGCAATGTTCAAGTTTTCATTTAACGTCCAAAGTATTATTCGGTGCGATTAAGTTGGCGAATGTTTAGGTGTGTTGATATCACTCCTTTCAAGGGCCGAATCATTCGGAACTTGGCGGCCCCTTTTACCAGTTTTGGTTTTTGATATGATATCACTCCTTTTTTTTTTAATTGTGTATTGACTCAACTCCACTACCGTGCAGATGAGTAATAAAGTGCCACGTCAACAAGAAATTGGTTTTCAACAATTTGCTACTACCTTTTGCCTACAGACCGAACCATTCTCAACTTAGTCACCTATTTATCGGGTTTGGTTTTAATTTTGTTGTATTTAGTTAGTTTTGGCGTGTTGATATCACTCCTTTGAAGGGCCGAACCACTCTCAACTTGGTGGCCTCCTTACCAGTTTTTGGCTTTGTTTATTTTGCTTTGTTTTTACACTTCCTTTATTTTTCGTGAATTGGACGTGAATACAATTTCTTTGCAACGTTGTTTAGATTTATCGTGATACACTAGTGTGTGCCTAGGCGTGCACACGTCAGTATACACGTTCTCATTGTCGGAACTTTGACCGTCCAATGAGAGACGATGCCGACAATACTAACAGCCGACAGTACTAACAGTATTTTCGTACTTACGCGCCCTCCCACGCCATCCCTGTTACGCCCCCAGGCTCCAAACCATAAAAGGTACGCAGTTCGTATTGTAGTGCACCCATTCGTCAAATTTCATAGCTGGAAGCCTTCCAGTTATCTCGGAATCGATGAATAATTACCCTATGGGAATTAACATGGGGATGAGCGGACTAGCTAGCTAGTTAGTAACACATTTTCAACGTTATTGAGGGACAGATATTGCATTGAAAGCAGCATAGGTGGCATTCAAACACGAGTTAATTTTTGTCAGGTGGGTCATAGCTCTCAATTTCAACACAATTTAAGCTTTTGTACCGCATTATTATTTTCCCCCAAGTACCTGAAATGTGCCCAACTATGCTTCAAGATATAAGACACTGACGCAATGGCGTCGCGCTACAATGGTTTACAACCTCGACAATTGACTTGATGTGATGTTTGTTGTGATGTTTGTTGCCTAACTTGGCACGACACACTAGTGTGTGTCTAGATTAAAGCGTTTGCTGATTTCCATTCAACCATCAACAATAAATAGCGCGGAAAATTTATTAAGAGCTTAGTGGCCCGAAGCCATGCGCCTTACTACAAATAAGTAGCGCTTCCATTTTATCGACAATGATGTGTTGCCGGTTATTTCTGGCAATCCGTTTGCATTGTTGCTCGTTAACAATAATAACGAGTAATGTAATTTTCATTACTGGTGGCGATTTCCTAACATACAGAAAAGTAGCATTACAAATTATTGCAATTTTTTTCGTTAATGCTCCCCAAACTTCAAACCTTAAAAGGCACGTATTGGAGTTAAAAGAGTGCTGAATACCAAATTTCATTCGTATCTGTCGCAAGAGTTATTTTACATGCGCAGAATTAGTCAGTATATAGTAGTCAGTAGTCAGCTGAAGTCAGCGATCTTCACGCACTTTTATCACCTTGATACAGTTTGTGCACTTGATTGAAATAAAACTATTGCTTGTCAGGGCACAAAGACTGCCCATTTCCAACAATTTTCAAGCTGTTTCGCCACATACGTATTTATCCTCATCGTCGTGAAATACGCTCAACTCTGGTTTCAGATAAAGTACCAAAGCTAGTGGCCATGCAACAACAAGGCAGGAGTTAAATAATGACTTTCTTACAATGAAGTGTGACAATTACTAAACTTGGAGGGCGGACCACTAGCGTGGTCCATGATATCAACGTTATTCACGTCGTTTTTAACTGCTTATGCATATAATGCATAAAGCAGTTATTGAAATACAGTCGGGGAGAAAAAGGGGCTTGCGTCGTGAGCTATTGTTTAATGACGTCACGTCCCACTCCAGTCGTTTATTTGAACGGGTCATGCCTATCACCTTTAGCGTCTGGCCAGAAGTGACTGAAATATTAGTAGATTTTTCATGATTTCGATTAGAAGACGTGCCAGCAAATTGTAGTTGTTGTTATTGAAATGTTTATGGATAAATCGTTTGCATATGAAGGGTTGCAGGTCTTTGACTAAAGATTTTTACCAATTATGTTTTTGTATGAAAAAAAAAGTTGAACCGAACTGGTCAACTTTCAGTTTTTGACAACATGCATGGAAAACGGAATTCTATCTGTTGTTGGGCTATTGACGAAGCACTAAAAAAAAAATGGATGCTACTTTACGGTTCGCCGGGAAGGCTGTCCTAGGATTCTACGCGTATTGCAATTCGGGTAATTATGTGGCTCCTGCTAATCAAGTAATTATTGTATAATCGATTATTTGGTGTAACAGTTTGTTGTAGATCAATTCGACAAAAGTGTGAGGCAACGGGATAGAGCATACTAGGTGTGTAGCTAACGGAATAAAGGCAGAATTATAAATTCATTCCACAATCACTTTCGATAGTAAAATAAACAATAGAGGGAACAAGTTTACTTTACGCGGCTTATGGGAAGAATAAGGGATCCTCACCGATTGATCTCTCGTTGGGCTAGAATGACGTAAAATGATCAACTGAACAATATTTTCTCATTAAGTTTTTGGGCAAAGGCTTCGTTTGGCTGTCAGAAATTAATGAAAGCCGCACTCTTTGTGCTGACGGACGAGTGGCCGTTTTCTTCCCATGTTCCCAGCTGATATTTTTTTCCCGTAAACAGTTCAAAAGGGTGGGTTATTAGTGTCAGTTTCGTGTGGTTTTGTTATTATCGGGTAGGTTAGGTTAGGAACCGGCTTCGGCATTTCACTTGAGGTAATAAACTGGTTGGGGTTGGGTTGGGGTTGCCAGACTTTCGCCCAGTTTCATGCTTTCCGGCACGGTGCGGTGCTAACTTTGGACCTTCATCACGGCCAAACGGTGCGTTTGCCCCAAAAATAGAAGAGGAAAACATTACTCAGAATGTAATTTTTAGTCCATTAAAAAAAATCGGAAGAGAGCCCGTTTTCTTCCCATGTTCCCTTTACGCACATGGCCCGAAATTTGAAAAAAGAGAAAAACCTACCTTTAATTTTCACGGAAGGTACTACAAATTGATCCCAAATTGCGGCGGGAACTCGTTAAATCATCATTAACATAACTAACCAATTAACTGCCCCAGTATGAAGTGCCAAACCCCCAACCCAGTTAACTACCTCAGTACGAAATGCCAAACCCCAAACTTACCTAACCTAACTGACAATTACAACAAAACCACACAACACCACACGAAACTGGCAATAACAACCCGCCTATCGGAACTGTTTACGAAGAAAATATAAGGTGCCCTGAAAGCGAACGCAAACACCGTATATATGTACGGATTGTGGCGCTACAAATTTACTGTTTTAAGTCGTTTTAACACATTTCCGCGCTCTAAAACCAACTGCCTCTGTATTTCGGAAAGTGTTGGAGCCATTTGGAATCAATATCGTAAGGATATCGAGTATGTGCCTAATGTAAACTTTAGCCCAATAGAGAGCTTTGTCTTTGGTCTATGAAAATAATAATGTTGCGATTTTTGCATCAGCAGTTTATGTATTTCTTTATGAAATTCTTGTTTTAACAAGAAATCGTTAGGCTGTGTCACTAACAGTGACTTTTATGTTGTCAGGCGACCAAAGTCTCCCAAGACAAGTTTCAGCCTTTTCTGTCGCATTGTTATTTATCCTCACATGCCTGAAAACAGCCTAACTACCTTAGCTGTAAAGACATAACGTATCTAGTGGTCACCATGCTCATATACTGTATGTTTTATCTGGATAGGTGTTATCGCTTTCATCTGTGTCTTGATGATGCAAATATCAACGTTATTCACGTCGTTTTTTCAACAAGAAAACGGTGCGCTGTGTCATTAATAATGACTTTTATGTCAGGCGACGCGAGTCCCAATCAAACAAGTTTCAGCCTTTTCTGTCGCATTGTAATTAAATCCTCAGATGGGTGAAAACAGCCAAACTGCCTTTCCTGTAAAGACATAACGTGCCTAGTGGTCGCCATTCTCATATATATAGATTTACTGTCCTTGCAGTCCAGAGTAAAATATGAGTAATTTTAAACAGCTGGGAGAGCCAAGTGAAGGGGAATGCTCTGATTGAGTGAGCGAAGCAAACGAAAATCAGCGTTTATTACCCAATGTACACAAAAAAGGGATTGAATAAACTTAAGCATGTGAAGCATGGGCACACAATAGACCAAACCGTGTTAATTTCGCTGACGTAACGGCTAATTGGGCAATGGCAAATATGAAAATTATGAATGAGAAAATTTATAGACATAAAAATCCTCTAGACAAAAAAGGTAGAGGTGACGATTAAACCGTCTGCTCCTTTGTTCATTTGCAGTCCTCCGAAAGTTGTGATATCCACCCAAAACCAAAACTGGTATAAGAGAATCCGCCAAGTTTCAAAAAAGGGTCGGCCTTTCAAAGCAGTGATATTATTCAACCAGTGAAAGGCCGCCAAGGTTAATCCTATTAGCCAAGTTAATCGCATCTACTAATACTTTGGACGTTAATAAAAACTTGAAGATTGCTACCGCTAGTAGCAATGTTCTAGTTTTCATTTAACTTTCGAACTATTAGTAGGTGCGATTAACTTGGCTAACACGATTAACCTTGGCGGCCTTTCCCTGGTTGAATGATATCACTACTTTGAAAGGCCGACTCTTTTTTGAAACTTGGTGGATTCTCTTATACCAGTTTTGGTTTTGGGTGGATTATTAATCTTCCTCACTATTCCTGTGATGTTAGAAGAATATCAGCAAATATGTTACAGTGAGATTGTGAAAAATGTGTTACACACATTACTGTTACTAACATACGGCAGGAAGTGTCATGTACGGGGAAGGGGGGGAATAGGGCGTCGGAATTTAAGGCTGAAGCCAACTCCACAAAAAGACGTTTCGTAACAAAAAACAACCGTATCAGCTAAGTATTTTAAAACATGACCATATGTGGAGTCGTTCATGTGCTTGCTACTGGCTGAATGGGGCAGAAAAATGTGTAATTTGCCCCAGCCCCGAAAAAAATATTTATTTACGCCACTGTCCTTATGTAAGCCTCAGCATGAACTTCCATGTTAAACGTCAAACGTTTAATTCCTATAGTTTCGCCCAGAAGTGACCTGACCAACGAAATTCGGTATTTGGGGTCGTGTGTCGTAACTATTCACGGTATTAAAAATTTTAATAACAATCTAACCGTTCGGCGTCCACAGTATGGCCACTTCTTGTTGTTGTTGTTGTTGTTGGGAATCTTTGCCCTCACCTGGAGATCGAACCACTGAACCGATTTTCAAGTTCTATAGCTTAAAATGTAGGTATGGACATGGCCCAGGGCCTTCTGAATGCTGTTTTAATGTGACTACGATATTGTTGTTGTTCTTGTTCTTGTTCTTGTTGATGTTGGTAAAAAATTTTCTCCTAGAGATCGAACCAATGAATCGATATTCAATTTTTACAGCTTAAAAAGTAGCTATTAACAAGGACCAGGGCCCCTGGTGTCCAGTTGCACTTTTCAAATCGCATGCGGTTTTACCAAACTTTTGATAAAACCGCACGCGATTTGAAAACGATCAAGTAGATAATAGGCCCCGAGTGCCTTTTGAACGCCATTTTAATGCGACTAGAATGTTATTCTTTTTGGGGAAATGTACAATTTTGAAACCCTATAGTCTCCTCCAAAATAGACCAACGAAATTCGGTATTTGTGGTCGTGTCATAACTATTTAATTGCATTAGAAATTTTATCCGATCCCTTTGGCCTCCACAGCATCAGATAACCCATCGAATGCATTGGCCGCCACAGCACCAGGAATTTGTTGTTGTTGTCGTTGTTGTATTTGAGACTCTTTGCCCTCACTAGTACAACTGTTAAGCAACAAAATCATGCACATCGAGCTAAAAGCGTTAAATTTGGTACACAATTCAATTTTAGCAGTACAAATCGAACTAACTTTGGAAATCCCTTGCGATTCCCCGCCTGGGCTCCCAGGCCCCTCTTGCGTTCCTACTGCCCCAGCCTCTGTGAGCCTGATGACCAACAAATTCTTGCTGATCGAGCTGAACGCTTGAATTGTCGCACACATGTCATTTTGAGCAATCACATCAAACCAGCCTTGGAACCCAGTGAAATATTCCCCAAGGTTCCCCCTTTATCGCCCCCCCCCGATACCCTTCCCTGAGGCTTGACCAACAAATTAGTGTAGATCGAACTAAAAGCATGAATTGTGGCACGCAAGTAATTTTTAGCAGTACACATCGAACCAGCCATGCAACCACCAGGAAATATCCCAAGGCTCTCCCGCTTCCCCCCCCCCCCCACAAGCCCCCTGTTCCTCCTCCCTGTGGCTCGACCAACAATTTATTGCAGATCGAGCTAAAAGCATGAAATTTGTACACAAGTTAACTCAAACTAGCTATGAAAGCACCTCGAGTTACTTTCCAAGGCACCCAAATGCCTCTCCACCCTCACTCCGTGAGGCTGATACCCGACAAATATTTGCTGATCGTATTACAAGCACGCATTGTGGTTAGCAAGTCATTCTTAGTACAGAAATCGAACCAACCACGGATACTCATGAAATATCACCAAAGCCTCCCAATGACCCCCCCAGGTGAGCCCCCATGATGCATCGATGACTAACAAAGTCTTGCTGAACGTACTAAATCATACATTGTACGAGTAGAAATCGAACTACATGTGGAAGTCTAAGAGATAAACCCAAGGCCTCCCCTCCCTCCCCCCCTCAGTTCCCCCAGTGTCTCTTCCATGAGGCTGATGACTGACAAATCTACTTTGTACTGCAAAGACTGACTTGTGTAAGAAGTTTCATGTTTTTTAGCTGTATCTGCAAGTATTTCTTGGCTAAGCCTTAGGGATCAGGCACGAGAGGTGGCGGAGGGGGACGCTGGAGGGTATCTTAAGTGGGTCCCATAGCAAATTCAATTTGAACTGTTGGTCAAGCCTCAGGAAGGGGGAACAGGGGCATGAGTGGCCTTGGGGTAGGGAGTTTATTTCATAGGGGTTCCACGGTTGGTTCGATTTGTACTGCTAAGAATGACTTCTGTAACAATTCATGTTTTACCACGATCATCAAGAATTTGTTGGTCAATAACCTGATAGAGGTGAGGATGATGGGGGCGCCGGAAGGGGCCTTACCGGGTATCTTGAGGGGTACCATAGCTAGTTCGATTTGTAAGCTAAGAATTGACTTCTATACCAAATTACATAGCTTTTACCTCGATGTACACGATTAGCCAAAATTCTGGCCCGTGACAGCTGTACTATTACCTGGAATCGAACCAATGAATCGATACTCAAGTTTTATAACGTAAAACGTAGGTATGCTACGTAATAGCCCAGTCATTTTAAGTTTTGGACTTCAGAAAAAAGCCAGCCCTGGTATTCCAGGGACTGGCGTTGTTGGGAAACATGGGATTAATTCAAAGAAAGCTGAAAGTTTGCACATAAGTAGATACCAATGGTGTATGAAACTTACTAAAAGTCCCCTGGGCTAGGACGCTTGTTTCCTCCGGTACATTGGAAAAAGGGTGTAAGTAACATGTCATCCATACATGTAGCATGGTGGCTAGAGGGTTGAATTGTTCACTTACTGTGAAAAGCATGAAATCTTGTATGGATGCAGATGAGGGTAACAAGAAAAAAATAGCTATGATAGCATGTTTGAACCCCCCCCCCCCCCCGTAAAAGGTGATTTTACACACACACACACACACACACACACACACACACACGCCCCACAAAGACCTATTTTTGGGCTGTACGTAACTCCTTAACGTCAACAAATCAAAAGCATAATGTGATGCAAAAACGTTCAGCACACAATTCTGAATAGTAGCGGTGAAAGCGTATGTTGATTTTGGAATTCAAAGTGCTCTTGCGAGCCCTCTAAATGCCAGAAATTGACATGCTTAGGATTTTCTGAAAGCTAGGGATCTATTCTTTCCATCAATCTTAACCGAAATTGTTTAGCTTAGATACAAATTTGAGCATTTACAATGGCACTTTGAAATTAAACCTTGCCGCCACACCAATTACAGCTGCACCTTTAAACGGGCATAGGACGGTCCCTACCTAAGCCAAACAATTTCTGTTAGGATTGATGGAAAGAAAAGATCCCAACCTCTCAGAATATCCTAAGCATGTCCGTTTCGGACTATTCGAGGGCTCGTACGAGAACTTTGAATTAAAACTGAACACACGCTTTCGCACTACGCCATTATCACTTCACCTTTAAATGGGCATAGGACGGTCCCTATCTAAGTTAAACGATTGCGGGTTAGGATTGATGGAAAGAATCGATTCCCACCTTTCAGAAAATTCTAAGCATGTCTATTTCGGGCTATATGAGGGCTCGCAAGACCACTTTGAATTCGAAAATCACCAGAAACATTTTTGCCAGTATGCCACTACCTCTTCACCTTTAAATTGGCGTAGGTCGATCCCTATCAAACTAAAAAATTGTTGGCTAAAATTGATGGAAAGAATAAATCCTCTCCTTTCATAAAATCCTAAGCAGTTCTGTTTCGGGGTATTAGAAGGCTAGCAAGATCAATTTGAACACGGAAATCACTATTACAGCCAACAAGTGACAAAAGAAGCGTTCGAGCAAATAAAGGGCGATATACTTTGAATAAGACTTTGGTTTTCAAGAGTTGCTTTTAAGTAAAAATATATTACCACCTTTCCTATTCAGAATTGTGTGCTGAACATTTTTGCTTCACATTGTGCTTCTGATTTTTTGACGGTTAAGGAGTTACAGCAAAAAAACCGTTTTGGGTGAGGGGGGAATCATCCCTCTCCCCCTCAAGGTGCTTAAAAATGATTGAACTTGCTATCATAGCTATTTTTTCCGGTTACACTTTATGTGCATCCATACAAAATTTCATGCTTTTCACAATAAGTTAATAATTCAACTCTCTAGCTACCCTAATACATCTATAGATGACATGTTACTTGCATCCTTTTTCCAATGTTCCAGAGGAAGCAAGCGTCTTAACTCAGGGGACGTTTAGTAATGTTCATACCCCACTGGTAGCTACATATGCGCCAACTTTCAGCTTTCTTTGAATTAATCCCATGTTTTAGCTAAATCTAACGTAAAATGACTGGGGTATAAGTGTAAGGACTTTTGAACGCTATTTTAATGTGACTACAAGATTTTTGTTGTTCTGCTTCTTGTTGGGAAAATTTTGCTTTCACCTAGAGATCGAACCAAAGAACCGATTTTCATTTTTTATAGTTTAAAATTGAGTATTAAAAAGGCTAACATTCTATAAACAGTTATTTTAAGGTAATTACAATATTCTTTTTTTGTTATTCTTGCTGGGACATGAAAAATAATAGATATTACTATTAAAAACGCTTAAGCATATAAAATTCGGACGTAAGCCTTAAAAAACCTTAAACGCTCTAAAGGAACAGATACAAGTAAAAAAGGTGTAGTCCATCAACGTCGCACTAATACGGTACGTGTAAAAAAACCTCCATCTTGTGTTTTGGGACGTTGGAGATTCTTTTACAAGTATTAGTGCAATGCATTATGGTTTACATGTCTTTTACTACATCCGTATTTTATACGCATAACCGTTTTTTAATACTGATTTCTTTTACCTACCTTATTTTTCAAAAACTCCATAGCTTTTACGTTTTTATTTCAGTATGGATGCTGATTGGAGAAAAACGCAGCAAAATTGCACCGAACATTTGTGATTACGCCAACACAATCACAACGATTGGAGAAAATGCAGTGAAATTGCACCGAACATTTGTGGTTACACCAAAACAATCACGAAATTGCAGCATATTCGTGCTTAAAAATGGAAAGCTACAACTGCATTAAGAATGTCCATAGAACCAAAAATTGAGATCTCAGTGCTAAGAGGTGAATCACACTGGATAATCAGTATGATAGAATCAAGCAAAGAGCACTGAAAGACGATATGAGAACAGTTACGTGTTCAAAGTGGAACTATTAAAAAAAACCGAAACTATGAACAATACAGTTCTGAGTACAATTGAAACGTGCAATGAATTTTTTTAATTGATGGAAATATAACTTCCAAACATGTTGCAACACTCTTAGTTTAGTGTGGCCTCCTAATAAACAATGGCCTGAAATGAAAAAAGTAAAAGGAAGATAGATATCATGTACGCAAACAAATATACGAGCTCATGTGAGCCGACACAGGGTTGATAAATGAAAAGTGAAATCGTAAGAATTGGTTTGTTGTTATATTTTTTGTTGTTGCATGAAAAGTTGGCCAACTTAGTGTGCACGAAAATGAAATGTTTGATTTATGATTATGTGATCATGAATATGAATATATGAATATGAATTATGAAAATGAGATGCATTGATTATGAAAATGAAATGAATATGACTATGAATTGCATTATTGACATGAAAATCGAATTTACTATGGAAATGTGTTATTGAATTGAATGAAATTAATATATGTCTTGCTTCAGTAGAAACAGTTGATTCCGATAAAATATGATGTTGAAAAGTGTCAATGATCTGTAATGTATACAGAGTAAGTTTAAAATAAGACACTCATTGCACTCAGAATCAGATCCCCTGTCCGAAATCAGAGTAAATTAATTCATTAGATCAAAAAAGAATTTAATTAGTCAAAGATACGTAGGAATAGGAATGTGCATCAGGGCAATCTTACTCGTTCTTGGGGTTTTACCCTTGAATTAAAACCAACAGAAAATCATAGTTAAGGTTTCTCTCCAAGACAACAAGCAGACTAGAAATCTGGCGGGTGGTTTTGTCAAGACGCACGTTCAAATTTCTCCTTATTCAGTATAAATTAATGTTAAGGGAATATTTGTTAACCCACGAGGGGCTAAAAGCGAATATTACGTAAGCAAGGACGTTGTAAATATATTGCATTTGGCTTAATCCTTTAATTTATACCGATATATCGGTAACCGGTATCTACCGATACTGTATCAATCACCAATCTTGCTTCCTTTAAATTGACTTGTATTACACAACGTTCATTTAGCTATTAAATTAATAAAATAACTTAGATTCGCTAAGCATCCCTGCTTAGCTCAGTTCAGCCTCAGCCTTGCACATCAGGCCAGCTGCCAAGTATCAGCTATCCAGATACTTCTTATAGATCAGAGCATTACCTCATTGCTAATATTAGAACGAGACCCAACTTGTTCAGCTCTACCTTTACTATTGGAACAGTTAGCTGCTGGGGTGTATAAAGGCCCACCTGCTAGAGCTGCTCTCTCACTCCAGCCCAACTCAGACACAGAGAGGTTGCCTGCCACAGAGCTCCTGACTCTAGGACCTGACAACAGTTATAAGCTAAGTAGAACTCTGATATTTGAATAGAATTCATGCTGAACTTGAGAGTTAGCCTAGCTCATTTTGACTAAGATCCAGGCCTAACTTTGGCAAGGACGCCCCAGTAATGATAATAGAATTAGCTAAGAGTGCTTTAAATTGGGATAAGAGGGAACCAACTAAACCCTAACCCTGCACTTTGACTTTGAATAAATCAAGTTTAATTAAACCAGAAACAACTTGTGTGGTCTCCCTTCTTTTGCTTGCCATTGTTGTGATATTGTGTGATATTTGTTGCTGTTAATAATTAATCGGCCGGTGTGAGCTGTTTAGCTTACACACTGGAAACCCGCCACTTTTCTGATAAATAGGGGAAAGTGCGAGGCTTACAGGGGTGCTGACGGGAGCACCAGCTTTTTTCACATTTTTTCACATTCACACTTTTTATTTTTTTTACATTTTTTCACATTCACACTTTTTATTTTTTCACATTTTTCACATACCGTACCTGCTTTTTATTTTTTCAAATTTTTCATGTACCTACTTTTATTTTCGTATCACTATTTCTTCGTTTTCATATATCACCAGTTTCACATTTCTTTAATAAATATTTTTCTTTTCCAGTAACCACTGTAATTTCTCCGTAATTTCACTCAAGAGAGCGAAAGTGACTTCAAAGCAACTGCGCCTGTAAACCAACCAATTTTCTTTTCTGTGTTCGCAGGCCTATGTAATTTCGGACCCAAAATTAGGGCAGATAATTAGATTGTTTTTACTTCTTTTTGTGTGTTTTGCCTTTTTTTTCACACCAACACTCATATTTTTCACATTTTTTCACACATTATTTTACCACTGGCAAATTTTCACATTTTTCACATTTTTGCACACCGGCAGCATCCTTGGACACTGTCGCAAGACGTATTTAGGCGTCTCACGACAACAAACGAAGCTCCTTCTACTTACGACTGTAGGGTCTCTCCACCAGATGCGACGTTTTGTCTCGCATCGTTTCCTCGCTATATATTTGCCTAATTTGGTGTGCGGCCACTGTATTTTTCTAGCTGCACGTTTGTCTGTTGGTGCAGCAGACCATATGACTACATTTTTCATTAGGATTGAATGAAAATGTTAACGAGCAGACAAATTTTTTTTATTTGGTATCTTTTGTAACATTTTTGTAGAGACTGAATAAAAAGGCACGCGCGGGGTTACTACACCTTGGATGAATAACTCACTGTGTTACTAAACTCAGTATTCTCCGGCCTTACGCAATACTGTGTCCCCCGAAGTACCCCAATGGAGTAGGCATTTTTCATTGCACTTTTTTTTTTTTTGGTTAGTATATTAACATGGATTTAGCATGGTTAAAATACTGGGGGTGGGGGAAGGGATCAAGTGTTAATTTCTGTGTGAGCATTGCAGTAAGTTTGCTTTTGACCCAAAATATTTTATTTATAATATTTAACTTTTAAGGGACTGGTCATTATTTATGGCAGGGGGGGGGGGGGGCGGGAGAAATAAAATGTGACCACCAAATTTTTTCGATCACCCCCTCCCGCCGAGACTCTGGAAAAAAAAACTTGATCCCCCGAAAAAAAAATGCGCTATTGAGACTGTCTGCAGATAATTTCCTGTAGCCAAGATTAGTGCCTTAGCCAAATTAAGTAAGTAGCTCTCCACACCGACAGTTACCATTAGTTGTAAGGAAACAAAAGACACGTTGGGTTAAATATGTTCTATAAAATGTTTCTTACATTCATCTCTTGTCGAGATTCATACAATAAGTATATGCCCACATCCGTAACATAGGCAGCACCTGAAAGACAGAAGCCAAGACACCAGGTGTCAAGGCTTTTCTATAAAGTTCTTTATAAAAGCTATACTTGCAGCACTGGTACTAATAGTTTCAAAACCTTGTAAACATTCACATTATGGGGAAGGGGGGGCTGGGGCCCCAGAAGTTATGCCCCAGAAACTTGTCCACCCAGAAGCTGAGGCATTTTCAGAAATATTAACTGCTGAAAATGCCATTTTTGAGGTCCAAAAATAACTTTTTCTTCCAATTGGGTCAGTTGTTTTTTATTTCTCCCCTCCCCTTGAGAGGGTCAAAAAATTCATGACTCCCTAATTTCCTTCCCCCCCCCCCCCCAGCGATAAATAATGATCGATCTCTAATCTAACCTAGGGTGCCTTCGAAAACTAACCTGGTTAGATCAAGCAAAAGTAACTCTCGTTTCTTCTACACGTCCCGAATTAGTATTATTTTTTTTTTTTTACCAAAAATCGTCACTAGAAATATTGTCATCGTTTCGGCTCTCATTCACGTGACAGCAAAAAACAACCAGACAGTATTATTTTGAATAGCAACAAGGAGTTGATTTACGTAGCCTACTTGCTGTTAAGATACGTTTGTTTGGTTCGGTTGTTTAGTTTACTGCTGAATGCATAATTTGAGTGCTATATGTAATCGTCAAAAATTAAGCTAGATCAGAGGATTATTTAATATTTATGATGCGACGTGTCGCACGACGTACGTAATTAGTTCATGCAACAGCTTGTTCCTTCGCAACCTGAAGAAGTCAATTTTCAAAGGTGTGGTTCGGGGACTGCATTGACTTGTAGCGTTCTTCTCGCAACTCCAGCATTATAGGCCTAATCTCCGCAAAATGTGTCGAACACATTTACTCCTTTTCTGCGTCATTCAATCCTAAATTGGGTACTTCCACTCTCGGAGGTTTTTTTAGCAATACTAGGTAGTACATAAAACGATGTAGATTTGCTTATCCTTTTCGAATAATTGCCACATTGTGGTAAACAGCATCGCATTTGTTTGTTTAATTTTAGCGAAAACCAAAACCGAATGAACGGGAAGTGGCGGTTCTCGCGTTGTCTCGCTGCCGGTCGTGGCGCGTGCGCTCCGGCTAAGTTGCTGTTACTGCTTCCGTACGTTTTGACTTAGTTCTCGATTCCTACCGTCAACAACTGAATTTAAAATGCAATAAAAATGGCGCTGCTCTTCGAATCAAAAGAAATAGCTTTTAGAAAATTGATATTTGGACATACTAAACCTACGTTTGCCGTTTTTTATGCGTCTAATGTCTGGTACGATGCCCTAGGGGCTTATTTCGTAAGTATAAACCACTGGAATTCCCATTTAATTAACTGTCACCTGCACACCATTGTGGGAGTGATGGATTGTTGACTTTCGTGAAATGATCGTTCAGGTGTGACGATCTTAACTTATTGAAATTCCTTCAAGAAGTAATATGGTTCACTGAACATGTTGTAAATAACGTTAAATTATAATGCCAACATCCTTAGCTTAACAATAGTGTAATTACACTAGTTCCAAGTTGCAAAGGAATGTGCAAGTGTTCCGGTCTTCTTTGAAATGGGCCCCTATGTGTGTTCACTATACTGGAGCCATTTGGCTAATGTGAACAAATATTTGGTTCATACATTTAATAAATGTACGATATTTATGAAAATATGTGCATAATTAATTAGAAGTATTGTTTCTGTTATAAAGACTAATTAGGTCAATTAAAATCCTTACATAATCCCTGACCAGACTAAAATTACGGTACCTTTTTAATGGTTCCTGCATTTTAGCTTCCAACCCAGATACTTTATTAACAGAAAAATTCATACTCTACACAAACCTAGCAAGAACTTCGCATTCACCAACCAGCCCATTTTACTAATGGTTGTGCGGCAAGGGAAAACAACCCCGTTTTGAGGCAAAAAAAAAACAACCCCCAGAAAAGTCAGAGCACTGTTTATGCATTGTGTAATTAATTGCTTCATTACCTGAGCAGACTATTCTGGGTGGGATATTAATTTGGAATGTATTGGGAGGTAAGGTTTTGAACATGCATGACTTGAGAGCTGCAACCCAATGTAACTGAACTAAAAATAAATTTCAAGCAAACATTTGTTGTTGTCGAGCTGAAAAAAATGAAAATTTTCTCTTCATTTCTTTTATAACTTCAGCTTTCCCTTTCGTAGTGAAGTGTGGAGCACTATCTCTCTATCTGTGCTCCTACTGTCCCTGTTTGGCCCTGTCACTGGCCAAGGTCGTTCAAGGCTGTGTTAATTCTTTCTCCCTTGGCTTCAGGCTCGTTTGACCTAGTTCTGCACGGCTGGATAACGAAAAGAGAAAAACCAACATTATATGCTATGTTGCTTCAATTTCATTCAAAATTTGTTTCCTTTTGAAATCTTGTTTCTTGCCTCTTCGTGTTTTGAAGAATGTCACCTGATGCCAAATCGTGACTTATTTTATTTCTTTAGCCAAAGCAATGATCTTAAAACATTTCCTATGTATATAAAAGTTCGACGTGTACCATCCTTATTGACATTGTCACTTATCCTTATATGCATTCGTCATACTAATGGCGACAAGATATCATCGGGATACATTAGCATTACACTTTGAATAAAATATTCAAGACATATACATATTTGTGCATCGCCAAGAAATTTGTATATTTCTGTATCAATTATTTCCACTGTTTGGGCTCAGAATGAGATCCAAACTGGCAAATTCGTTAAGCTATAACCTTAAGATGCTTCTATAATTAATATTTATATCATAGACTAGAACATGAAAGCAACTGAGTAAGGGGAAGGGTTTCTTTTTGTGCTGTAGCCATAATCTAAGCTTGCTTATTCCGTTATTTGAAAAGTGTAACCTAATTTGGAAAAACGAACCCCTTTGAAATCTGTCTGTAGGCCCATTAGGTATGCAAAGCTAATACTGAAATTTGTATTTCTTATACAGTATGTATGAAAATAATTTCCAAATTGTGGCTATAATTTCAATTCGGCATATCGAGTAGTGTTACTCATTTTGTATGCTATGCCTTTGGTTTTCATGACCTGGATGCAGCGTAACAGTTACATGTACATGTCGTCCGTTTTTGATTATTCATGTGACACATTTGAGTAAACATTGACTCTCAGCCATCAACATAGCCCATTAACAAATATGTTTATTTGTTTACACTACAACTATATAAATATTCCATGAATCTGAGCCTAATGTATCGTCTGGCTCCCATAAACAACTCTTATTTTGTGAGTGTGAATATTGTGTTATGTAATGGTACTTTTACCAATATCTTTAGCTTTTTGCGAACAGCAAAACAGCTTCCTGTAACTTCATGAGTTACGCCAGAATTGTAGCCATTTTCAACACAATCGGCTCTCCAACCTGTACTGGACATCTAAATGTACCAGTAGACTAAACTTTTAGCAATTCAGCCAAATTTAATACTTAATCATGTTAATTATTTCTTCCAGAATCATATCTATGCAGCAATACATACTGTTTTTTTTTTTTGCTTTTAATATTAAGTGCTGCTATATTTATAGTCAGATTTGCAGTGTTCACAGTAAACATGCTCTCATAAACATTAAGGCAGCGTTAGGATACATGACCTTCTGCTGTAATTTAGAATAATTTTAGTAGTTCCTGGTAGTCATGCTACCATTTGGATATCTTTGGGGAGCGACACGCCACTCGTGATGACATAATGATATTAGCGCATTTTATTTGTCAATCCAGTACATGACACATTTGACAAATACCATGAATGCTGGTTCCATTCAAGAAGAATTGTCAAATTAGACTTGACCTGTGGTTCCCAAGGGAACCAGATCGAATGATGGCGTCTGAATCAGCCCACCGCAATTCAGGAGCGTTTTATAATAATACTAATAATACTAAATTTATTACCAAAAATTGGCAAAAGGAAATCAGGAAGGGATGCTCAGTATCTACTAACACATGTCCTAAAAATTATAATACTGGCAGACAATTGTCACAATTAAAAGCAATTAAAATAACTAAAATAAATTAAAACAAATGTCACAATTAAAACAATTAAGAACAATTATAACTAATGTATTAACATCTACATAACAATTCTGGATCCCGGCTGAGCAGGTAAGAAAAAAGTAAAACCTCCCGACAATCACTTTAATCGCTTTTCATTGTTTTCGTGCACATGTAATGTCTTTGTTACGGTGCCTAACAATTCGTGGTGCACGTGCTACGAATATTTAACTATTGTCCAAACCGTTGATTGTTGATGGGTAAAATTAAAGAATCCATGTTTCAGCTAAATGTGTATAGTATTAAATCAAACTAAGCTACATTGTAAATTTCAAGGCCAGCAAGCCTCGAAATTGGCAGCTGGAAATGATGCAATGGCTTATTTAATTCGCAGATGAAGGCTTTCAGAGCTGAGCTGAATTGTTTCAAAGTGGGCAACAACAATCACTGCTGAGCACGAGGCTGATCATTGCTATCTTGCAAAGTAGTCGTCTACAATCAAAGCTCTGTGAGTGAAAACAAAACAATAATGAGCCATTGTTAGGCCGGCATAGGCTGCCGATTTACTTCTTTCCTCTCCCAGAAAAAAAAAATCCCAAAGCAGCCGTGCTAAAGGTTTCAACTTTTGTTCTACGTAAGCTTATTTATTTACTTCCCACAGAAAAATTGTTTCATGCAAAGATGGTTCAGTGCGCACATTCTTTAAACGGTGCATCCTGCGATTTCAGCCATTGGATGCGCAGATTCTGTGACTCAGGCCAACAAAAATCACCATTTGTAAGCCAGTGTCCAAGGTTGCCAGGATGGGGGAAAGGTTCGTAAATGTTTAAAATTATACCCTTTTCAGTCCGCTCAGTAGGATCCAAAAACACAGCTCCTATTTGCTTAAGTGCGCCAGGAAAAGTGGGTCTGTAAACTTAATTCATGACCGGCCCCGTGCATAGCAAACCGTTGATTGTTGATGGGTAAAATGAAAACTGGCAGCTGGAAACGATCCTATGGCTTATTTAATTCGCAGATTAAGGCTTTCAGAGCTGAGCTCCGGGCAAACGGGAAAACTGGTTCCGGCTGCGTTGTGCCCAGGAACGATGCTTGAGCATGCCAATTTTTAAAACGGTGTATCCAGTGATTTGAGCCATGGGATGCGCTGATTGAGTAAGAGAAGCGCACGAAAATCAGCGTTTCTCAGCCAGTGTGCGTAAAAATTGGATTGAAGAACCTTAATTCCGTGAAAGCGTTTTTTAGCCAGTGTGCGCGAAAATGGCAGAGGGAGTGGGGAGTTGGGAAAAAACTTCCACAAACATCCAGAATATTGGAAATGGTGCATCTAACACTAATCGTGCGAAGAAAAATCACCCTTTGTAACCAGTGTCCAAGGTTGGCAGGAAGGGGGGGGGGGGCGGAATGTTTGTACATGTTTACAATTACGCCCTTTTCAGTTCGCTCACTTGGATCCAAATAGACAACTCCTATTTGCTTAAGTGTGTCAGGAAAAGTGGGTCTGTAAACTTAATTTATGACCGGCCCCATGCGTAGCACGGGCTTCATCTAGTAGATAAATAAGAGTAAAACATAGATGGCTGCTACAAAAAATGTTACATCACACTGTTACAGTAAGTTAAAATCAGAAAGACTTTAAAAATTTCGAAAGGTAAGTGATTTTGAGACTACGTCTAAATTGCTGTCGACTGGTGGAGTTTACCACCTCCGATGGTAGGGAGTTCCACGGATGCACCACACGGTTCGAGAAAAAGTACTTTCTGCAATCTTTTTTACTGCTGCTACTGTTAGTTTAAATATATGACCTCTAGTATACCCATTGCCACGAATACAGAAAAAGAGATTTGGATCTAAATCAACAAGTCCAGGTAAAATGGAAAAGGTAAGGCAACGGTCGGCGTGAAGTCGCCGCAGATCCAAAGACTCAAGGCCAAGGTGGTTTAGTCGCTGTACTTATGAGAGGTTATAGCATCCCGAAAGATATTTGGTCAAGTGCTGTAGACTGCAGTACAGATTCGATATGTTTGATATCTTTTAATAGATGAGGAGACTATACTGGACAGGCATATTCTAAAATAGGCCACACATAAATGATATAAGCTTTTGTAACGGGGTACGGAGCGCTAATTAGCTGCGTACTCACATTACTTAGGGCGCTATATAGGCGTATATAGTTGCCCTATATTTCAACATTATTTCGTCAGCTTTAAACGTCATTCTCGGCGCTGGTCCCAACCGGTTTACCAGTCGGGCAGCCCCGAGGAGGAATAACTTTAGGCTTTTGAATGGAATCCGGCCAGATTACATCAGACCGGACCTCAGTCAATTGCGGGGGTGGGCAAAAAACGGGGTGTTGCCTCTCATTTCTCTAGAAGTCTGTAACTTTCGATAGGGATGCAACGCAGTAGAAATATTACATCAGCTATAGATTTTATTGCATGGGTTAAATCCGGAATGAGGCGCGGCCAATCGGTATAAATACCGAGGGACGCCCCTCAATCAGGATCTTGAGCGGTAGTCAACGTCAGAAGCAGTTAGGAGTAATGGCTGTTCTTCAACTACGATGTAATGTAGTGCGGTTCAAGATCTGCGGTAATCATGTGTTCATTATTGTGTGCGCGGCCCATCTTGAGTCCTGCGAGTATTTTATGAGCGGCCACGTCTTCCTGGAGGGGGCAGCTTTAACCGACGCCCGCCATTGTTTTTGTAACCATCTTGGATATCAACAAGGCACTCTGCTACTAAAAACGTACAATCGATTATCTGTGTTCGTTCTGCGGAGCACTCAAGATAGGTCGCGGACACTATAGGACGTTAGGTTGAACCCCTATTCTGGCAAATAATTATAGCATTAACTTTTATACTATACATTTGTATAGTTTTTCCTGCAGTACATACTTCTTAAGTGTCCCCTAGCGCATAGGTTGAACTGGTTGACTCGGATCCAAACCACTTGCGTGCTCCTTGTGTTCTACCACATTACATGATTACTGTAAGAAAATGGGGGCCCTTGCCAATCTTTGAACCCCTGGGACCGAACATTTGTTTTGGAATCAACCAATTTTTTTTTAATTTTGGTTTTGAACTGTGTTTGGCTTTTTTTTTGCATAAGAAAATGGTTCTCCATGCCAATTCCGGTTGTGAACTTTGGTAACGAACTTTTTCAGAAGGTTGTAAAACCGGGCTTCAATTCGTTTTGCGGCTCGTGTTTGTGCATCGCTTCATTTGTGCGCATTTGTGCTTCACCTGTGCTTCAACAACAACAAGCGGCGGCTCGGCTGGGACGACAGCGGACTTCAACGGCAAACATCGATTACAATTTGGGTGAGTTGGCTGACTTTACATAGATTTTATACATGGCTGTGTAATTGATGTGAATTGACTGTTCATCCACCAAAACAAGTTTGGTGGATGAACTATTTTTTTTACGGCCTACATTATTGTGCGGACGTTCATTTTTTTTTGGTCGTAATTACTGAACTGTGTTTATCGATTTTGACTTGTAATTATGGAAGGAGGTATACTGGGAAGAGATCACTCCAGTGGTGGTGGTTCTCCACCTCTTCTAATTTTTGTGACGTGTGCCAGTTTACTTCTGTATTGTGAAAAACTGTCCTTCATGATACGTGTGTATAACTGCTTTACGTGTGATATGTGGTGTTATCGTACGGTCCCTACCTTTCACAATGCTAAAAACGCACAGCGATATATCCCATATCACCACACTTTACAGTGCATGATATTCATATCACCACACTAAAGTGTGACGATATGGGATATCACCACACTAAAGTGTGATGTGGATGCCATGCACAGTAGTGTCGTGATAAAACATTGCCAATACTTTCATACGGTAGTATTCCTTAATAAAACCCATGCAAGAATTAATTTGATTTTTTTATGTCAACCAAAAGTTTCCAAATAATGTTTGCTACAAAATAAAATCGTAGCCTACCTTCGTTCCTTGTTTGAAAAAAAATTGAAGCCCATGCTCCTTTATTACACAACAAAATAAAAGTAAATTAATTCACGCATGCTTTTATAAATCAGTTCTACATTTCGAAACACAGACACGAAAATTGAATACTTTAAATACTTATTACCCCCCCCCCTCCCAAAAAAAAAAAAATCCAGTTGGTGACTCTAAATCAACGTGAACTTGCGTCGGCTTTTCGAAAACACCAACTGAAATAACATACGAACTATACGTACATTAAATTTCATCCCTTAAAATAAGGGTTACGCTGTTTTCCTCCGTCCCCCTGGCCCCTACCTCCTCACAAAATTACGTGAACTTGCGTCGGCCTTTCGAAAACACCAACTGAAATAACATACCAACTATATATTAAATTTCATCCCTCAAAATGAAACGATACGCTGTTTCCCTCCGTCCCCCTACCTCCTCACAAAATTGTGTGAACTTGCGTCGGCCTTTCGAAAACACCAACTGAAATAACATACAAACTATACATGAAATTTCATCCCTCAAAATTAAGCGTTACGCTATTCCTCCACCCCAAAATAAAAAATACACCCACAACATTCTAACTGCCTGCCCACACTTTACCACATAACGGTTTGCAGGAATGCGTTACCTCTGAATTGCTTGTAAAATGGTCCGCAGTGACACTAAAGTTGAATTCCGAATCTTTTCTTGGGCATTATTAACACTATTAATCTTTGCTGTCGTCCAAATCAACGTTTTCCATTAAAAGGTATCAAACACATAGGATACTACTCCCATGAAATGACATCAGAGAATGCCAAATGCGAAGAACCCACTGTTCAGAAAGCACATTATGCAGATTGAAGAAGGACGACTCATTACGTAAATGACATGATTAAAAAAAATTTAACACACCACTTACGTGAACCTAAGGAGTACGACCTAATTTTTACATGATGAAGTATCCGTGATGTGCGCCAAGATAAAAAAAAAGAGTGTTTCTCCTGTACGATTAAAAAAAATCTGCCTCTAGACACATAGCCTACCCCCGCTTCACCCTCATCTCGCTCGAATGGTATCGGCCGCAAATCTGACTGCAGCAAAACAAAGAGACGACACAAGGTTTGCATAAACAACACAGCTTATTACCCCTCCAATTTTGTTTTTCTTTTTAATAGTTACAGACCGTACGATAAATTATAGAACCCGTGGCAAACTGTATGGGATTTATGAGCCGATGGGCGATATCCCTCACATGGCCAATCCGCTCGAACTACGTCACGATGACGTCTCGGCTTCGCCTCAAACGTCATCTTGACGTAGTTCTCGTGGATTGGCCATGTTCGGGATACGCCCATCGGGTGATAAATCCCATACAGTTCGTCAGGGGTACTATAACTATTACATATTATTTGTGCGACTACAAACTTTCGTATGTCCTCATGAAATACTTTTCTGCCAAATTCTGCGGAGTAGATACGTAATTTGTTTAATGGACATTCTGGTGTAATGTCGGTACGCCAAAAAAAACTATTGAAGAGGATACCTGGCCTCCAACCATCAAAAAACTCAGGGTAGATTTTTTTTTCTGAGCGCCCAAAACCTCGATTTTAAAACCTCAGCCATTTTTTAAATAATGGACAGAAACGGCCAAATTCTTCAACCCTTAATAGCCTAAAACAATATCTACCTCTTGAGGAAAGCCGAATTTGAAAATTCCATCTAGAAGATTCAGAATCCACATTTGAAGATCTCACGAAACCAACCCCAGCGCTTATCATTTCCGGCCACCATTATTGGAACTCTATGTACATTTGTATTATACTTTCGTTATTTCTTTTGGGCAAAAAGCCCACATACACTAGCTTAGTTGTGCATTAGGAGGGGCTTCCTTCATTGGTACTTAACCTCACATAAATGTGGATACAGACATTTTAAGTGTGATATTTTTTATTGTATTTATCTGCAGCAAATCCTATGAAAAATTTCCACTACGATCTAAAACTGTCTTTTAACTCAAAAGTTAAAACTTCCCATTCAATTAATCCGCTATAGCATTCATCTAAGCTAGTTTATTTAACCTTTTTATATATTCTTTTGCCCCCAGAAACGCTACCATTAGTCTGAAACAATTCGACATCGGCATTCTCACGGACACGAATTTTTGTGTAAATATTTTTACTTTAGCTCTCCATCAAACTTCGACTATGACCATCCGAATGTTGCCACTAGCTTTTCCTTCAATTAAATGCGAATTATCTTGTAAAGATCTGTTCCCAAAGCCAACCAAAAGTCAAACTGGGCATTAAAACTCCGTTTCTCCCTCCCCCCCCCCCCACTCAACCTAGTTGTGGTGTATAACACTGCAGTTTACAGTTAAAGCTTATTAAATCTAATAGTAGTGATTTATTCATAATCCACACCAAAGTGTTAAGCTTTAACAAGAGCCATTTCACAACGCATTCATGTAAATACTCAATTAATAATCAATATCCTAATGTAAAGGACCTTTCCCAAAGTTCATGAGTTGAAAACTCAATTTGGCCTATCTTTATATGTCCCTACTCCTTCAAACGGCTCTGCACCAAAACCCTTTGCCAAACCGACTTCTCCTCCCACTTTCCATTGTTCTCTTGGCCCTCAGCCAATCAGACTCCCGCAGCTCTCCTCGGCGTCCGCGCTTTGTTCGCGAGAATCCACTGCTCCAGCATAAAAAAAAAACCCACAGCCCTCCCTCCTCAGCACAGCTCACAGATCTTAAAGCTAGAAGGGTCACGCCAGTCGGGAGTGGAGACGTCACGTCCAGGGATGCCATGCCGGGCAAAATGGTAGTGGTTCGTTCGTATGTTATTAGTTTAGCTTTTGAAAGTTTAATTTAGGACCCC
>JAHWFP010005232.1:4730-29032 GCA_023313725.1 Lithobius niger | reverse complement strand
TAGAAACATAACTGTGGACGGTTGATCATCTAGGAAGTTGAAAAATACTGTCAGATGGATTGTAACCAGCTGAAGCTGTTCAGTCTTGCGGGTGTCTGTGGGAGCACTCAGGATTACTTTTTCTAATCTGAAAATTTGAAACTTATTCAAAACACAAGTGTTGTTTTGTCTGAATTGTGAATTACATGTTGTAAATTCAAGCTTTGTTGCTTTTAATACTTTTATTCAAAAGCTGATCTAGTGAACCTTAAATGTAAAGTGCCCTTTATATCTTACTGTTGTCAAAATAAAACCAGGAGTTTTAAACTTCAGTTCGTTTACTAGCCGATTAATTGTTTGAGTGTAAAATAACTATGTAGCCCATTTTTAGCTTTTATTCTCCATTAAACAGTTAAATTCCACCGTTGGTGGCAGTGATTACCAGTAGTGTTACGATTAGGCCCCTTTAATTAGGACCCGACGCTTCATTCCCCATGCTAGGACAGTAGCCCAAACTGTGCTTATGCCGTAAAAGTTGATATACCTTGGGTTGTGCTTCAGCCCGCCCACCCACTCACCCTCATCGACTGTATTCGTGTACATTTATGGGTTTTGAATGTTCTGTTCGTAATGTTTATTTTGTGTTGGTGTGTATGAATGCATATTTACATGTATATTCATGCACAAGTGTTAATCTCAATGGTTGTTATTTGGCAGTGCGATACTGTAGGACATTGTGAGGTGTACAAGAGTAATGATTGAGTTGCATTTGAAGATGTATTTCGGTGTGTACCGTTCTTTTGTGCTATGGAGGGGCGAGGACGTGATATAGTCAGGGTTGTGGTTTATGCTGCACCCATAACACCTTTGCAACTTGTTCTTCCTGGCACCGGTTTATGGGTATATGTTTACATGTATGTTTATTTGTTGCTCTTTGCATGTTGTTGTGTACTATATGTTGTACGTGGGATTCGTGCCGGGTTATCACGTGCGTTGATCATTTCATTTCAAAATTTGTGTGTTTGTTTGTAAATATGAGTATTTGTGGGTATGTTTGTGCGTGTACAGGTTTGCGGGTGTTGCATTTAACTATTGTATGCTGTCTTATTGTCGCAATAAGCACGTCACTGCATGCAGAGGTGTTACGGGGGAAATGTAGAAGAGCTTGATTTGATTTGTGTTGGTGTTATTGATATGCGGCGGCCAATGCGGTGTTGGAGCGTTGGCCTTTGGTGTGAATGGTCGTTGGTCACTTCAGGTGTATTGGGGATTTAAGAGTAGATAGTCAGGGCTCTTGTCATCTATTTGATGATCCCATAATGACGACATGTCGATCTTGAATTTTTGCTGTTTGTAGGGATGCCGTATAATTGGGTGTTTCTACGGTTCCCTTGCACGTTTCTTGAGTATGTGATGAGTACTGTTGTGATCAATTGTTAATATTCTTTGATGTGGCTTTGATTTATTGTTATTTTGCATATTTTTTGTGTGTCCCGTTTATGTGTGTCTTTGCCTATTATTCATATATGTCACACTTGTGGGTGGTTAGTGGATCATACGAGAGCTGCGTGTTCGCTAACCAAGGCTGTTATTCATTCTGCTAATGATGGTGTATAATTATGTGACGGTGTTGTAGTTCATGGGGCTGCATTTCTGGGTTTGCTTAATGGCTAAAATCGTGGTTTGTCAGTGAAGTCTATTGCAACCACAGATGGGCAATTATGTGGATTTCATTTTGATACATAGGCAATACACTTGCACTTGCTGTGATGTATTTTGGTATATTCGTTTGTGTCGTAGGTTAGTTTGTATTATGTGCTTGTTTGTATGCATGAATGTATGAGGAGCGACAATCTACGATTGTGCCGTTGGGTGCCTTGTTATGGTTGCGATGGTGCATTGTTGGGTAGAATGCATTATTGGGGGATGTTGAGCGGCGTACATCGGGTGTGTGTGGTGATTCATTTCTGGCATTCTGGGCTGGGGACGGACAGACGGTCGGGTGCTTATCCTTTATAGAGTAGGCCCATAATTGACAATCTGTTCAATCTCTTGTTCGGGCATTGATTTGATTGTGGCACTATCCTGTCGTCCTCGCTTATTTTCTTGTTGTGTACCTTATTATGCTGTGCATTATAAGCGACATATTTTTATCAATGGATATGGCATTCAATTTGTTTCCTTCTGTATGAATGGTTGTAACCTAAGTGTGTATGTTTTTTTTGTGTGTTTGTTGTCGTTTGTGTACATTGTTGCATGATTCGGTCGGACATTTAGTTTATGGCCTTCAGTATTTCTGGTGGTTACATTGTTACTAGACATATTTTATGTTGGGCAGTCTTGGTGATGGCCGTATTCTGGGATTGGAAAAGAGGTAGAAGAGTTCAGTGATTTACAGGCTACAATCGAGGTTTTGCCACGAAGCTCACTGTGTCTACTTGCATGGGTTCTAGTCCAAGTCGCGTCGTTCTATGGTAAATCCTTTGCGCCATTTGCGTGGATTTCGAGCTCCATTGTGAGTTTTCTTTTCTTTTTTGTACTTGTTGATTGTATTACTGTTTTACACCTGTTTGTTATATGTTGACATGGGAGGGATGCGAATGCGTCGGTATTTGGTACATACTGCCAGTAGCAGAATTGTGTGTTTTATCAGTGCACTTGCTCATGTGTTAGCAGCCAGTGGTTTGCTTTGAGTTCGTTGTGTTCACTGTTTACATATGACTATATTTATGTGTGTCTATCCTCCAACCACCCTACAGCCTTCGGAGGGGAGATAGAAGGGGTAGAGCCGTGTTGGCATCTTTCATGTTTAAGCCGCCTTTTAAACTCTTTCACACTTAATCTTCCGCTTCCGTCTTGATCATACGTGAGCGGAGGAAGGGGGGAGGGGTGGGGAGACTGGACAGATCACTTTACGGCCAGATCTGTTTTGACACGTGTGTTCTACTTTGGCATCGGGGATTATTGAGTACTTTTGAAATCGGTTGTTGACTGCATGAGGGACAGCTTTGAACTGATCGCCAAAGCCGATAATTGGTATATTTATCTCTGTGGAAATTAGAAGCAGCGACTTGCTGTTGAAAACGTCGACACCAGTGTGTTTCAACATCAAGGGGGAACATGCAGTGTGATCGAGGCATCGAGGATGGTCGTGTGCCTTCATATGTGTTTCTACGAGAATAATTCAATATGATCCGTTTAAAAGTGTGCTGCATTTTTGTTTTGAAATCCTAAAAATCAGCGGATGCTGTAGGATATGTGTTGTGCTTCATTCTGATGGGTCGACTGACCATCACTCAGTTTTAGTTATGTACTTCTGTCAAAACACCATGCGCAAACATATGGTTATGCGTGTGATGGGGTTTTTTGATTCAATTTGGCACGAATTTTGAGATGTTGCATTTTTGTGTATACTCCCACAATCAGCTAATTGCTGATGTGCATCGTGGGCGGTCAGTTGTGAAGCGATTTGGCCCCACTTTCAGCAGGTGCTGAAGTGCTTCGTGGGTGCTTAAAAAGTCTGTGTGCTACAAGTTGTAGTTGTGCTTCGATTGGTGCTCCTGTAGGCCGGCTGGCCTTACAAGCTGCGGTTGATCTTGTTTAAGTACATCAAGGTGTGTATACCCGCCAAGTTAATTTATATATATTACATGTGTGTTTGTGAAGTAGAGTTCGGCACATGGTTCGAACTTTAAATTCTGGACAGACGCCATTTAATATTTGCACAAATTTGAACTCTCTGCATTAAATTTAATGGCAAGAAAGACTTGGACAACTCCTATGTCCCGTCTAGAATGAAACCGTGTGAATGTGCTAAAATTTTATCCTTTTGCGTCATGTGTGTTTGGATATATTTTTTATAGTGCTTTTTATGTTGTGCATGTGTACATTGCTTGGTTTAATTCTATGTTGGATGTCATATAATTCTGCTATTGTGTTATATTGATCGGCATTCATTTTTATTGTGTGCGTTTATTTCATTTATATTAAATTTTTGTTTCTTGTTTGGTTCATTTGTAAATAATGTCTAACGTACGTAAATAATTGGTAATGTTTGGTTTAAAGTTTGTTGGTTACAGTTTGTTTATTGATTGTATTTTCCATATTGGTGTTTAAACAAATGGAATTGATTTTCTGTTTGATTAATTTAACACAGAATTTTGGATATGGGCGTATTGGGCTTTGTAGGTGTTGCAACCTTCCCGACTTTTCTTTTTCCCATTCTATGCACAAAACCTCTTCTCTTCCGACCTTCTTTTCTGGATTCCTTCGCAACTCTTCAGTTAGCAATCCCGACATATAATGATAGGGAGGTTTCATAATCACGCCCGATTTGTAAATATTACAATACGATCATTGCATAACTAACAAGATTTTGGGGAAGGGTTTCACAATTATCATTTTGGTTCCCGCCATTTATTAATTGTGTGTATTATTGCGTTATGTTGCATATGGTACTGCGTATATACATGTCTTGCTTGTTTGTTTATATGTGCACTGAGTTTCGTTTTACGTGACTTGAAGGGTT
Source organism: Lithobius niger (assembly GCA_023313725.1). Taxonomy (NCBI): domain Eukaryota; kingdom Metazoa; phylum Arthropoda; class Chilopoda; order Lithobiomorpha; family Lithobiidae; genus Lithobius; species Lithobius niger. Next base: position 24,525 of record JAHWFP010005232.1, on the reverse strand, counting down.
ATTCTGAATATTCAAAACGTTTTGATTTCACGTTTAAATATATAATATATATATATTTTTTAAAGGAATAATTCTTAAAGAAAATTAAGATTTTATCCCTAACTTGAAAGTGTTTGAATATCGCATATGTTTGTGTGTGTAGAAAATTGAAAATAGTTTTTTTTTTTGACATTTGGAGTAATTTTGGTATATGAACTAATTTCGGCATTTTTTAAAATATCTGTGGATTTTTTGGTATATTTGGGGGACCTGGTTTTATCGTTAATTAATAGCATAGCTAATTTTGTTGAGCGGGGGAGGGTGTAACGGGGTACGGAGCGCTAATTAGCGGCGCACTCACGTTACTTAGGGCGCTATATAGGCGTATATAGTTGCCCTATATTTCAACATTATTTCGTCAGCTTTAAACGTCATCCTCGGCGCTGGTCCGAACCAGTTTACTGGTCGGGCAGCCCCGAGGAGGAATAACTTTAGGCTTTTGAATGGAGTCTGGCCAGATTACATCAGACCGAACCTCAGTCAATTGCGGGGGTGGGCAAAAAGGGGGGGCGTAGCCGTCTCATTTCTCTAGAAGTCTGGAACTTTCGATTGGGATGCAACGCCGTAGAAATATTAGATCAGCTATGGATTTTATTACATGGGTTAAATCCGGAATGAGAAGCGACCAATCGGTATAAATACCGAGGGGTGCCCCTCAATCAGGATCGTGAGAGGTAGACAACGTCAGAAGCAGTTAGGAGCAATGGCTGCTCTTCAATTACGACGTAATGTAGTGCGGTTCAAGATCTGCGGTAATTATGTGTTCATTAGGACATTCGGTTGAACCCTATTCTGTCAAATAATTATAGCATTAACTTTTATACTATACATTTGTATAGTTTTTCCTGCAGTACATACTTCTTAAGTGTCCCCTAGAGCTTAGGTTGAACTGGTCGACTCGGATGCAAACCACTTGCGTGCTCCTTGTGTTCTACCATGTTACACTGTAATTAAAGTTGGCACATCACGAGATATGAAACACCGTCTTAGCATGTATCCAATTCGCTTTGCCCCGGAAACTACCTGATTACAATGATTACAGAAATTTAAGTCTGATGACAGGTATACTCGAAGATCCTTAATGCTAACTTCCGATTTAAGGTCATGGTTTTCTAGTGAATATATAAATTTGTAATAATTTTTACCAATTGGGAAAGTATGGCATTTTTGGACATTGATTGGTAGCTGCCATCTAGTGGACCACATGTTTACATGTTCAATCGCTGTTTGGAGCAGAGTATGGATGGTCACCAGCAGGTGCAATTGACCTATATTCCTCAACATCATCAGCGAATTTAGGCATTTTTATGCCATTAATGGTGGTTGACAGATCAGAAATGTAAATAGTGAAAAGTAAGGGGCCCAGTACTGAACCCTGTGGGACACCACTCGTAACCGACAAGTAGTTGACAGAGAAGTTCCTAATTTCACCGCTCGGGATCTATTGGGAAGAAAATCTCTTATCCATAGAAAGATATTACCATCAATACCAACATTAAGCAGTTTATTTAAGTAGTTTGGAATGTACCACCGAGTCAAAGGTTTTCACGAAATCAATACAGATTACATGAACCGGTGTGCAATTTTCCATTGATAATGTCCAGTCATTTAGACAAGTTATTAATTGAAGTGTTGTTGAGTGGCCTGCCAAAAAACCAAATTGGTCGCTTGGTACAAGGTTGAGCTCATAGATATTTCAGGATAGTACCACGAATAATCTGTTCAAGAATTTGACAGGGGACAAACGTAAGTGAGATAGGACGGTAATTTATTGGTTCAGCAGTATTTCCTTTTTTATAAATTGGAGTCACACTGGCTTTTCTCCAGCAATTCGGTATAGTGCCCGTATTTAATGATGTTTTTAGAATCCGAAACAATGGTCGATGTAATTCAATAGCCAATGTCTTGTAAAAGGTAGAAGAAAACCCATCGGGGCAAGTTGCTGAGCTGTTTTTTTAGGTTATTTAAATGTAAGATAATAGTTTCCGGCGTAAAGCAAATGGTTTTTAAAATATTTTTTTAGGATTGGTATATTGTTTGACTGCACATCAAATGGATCAGTGTTATTACCATCACATACAAAATTATTGCAGAAGGTTAAATTAAGAGCATTGGCCTTGTCATTTTCTTCTGTTATTAGTTTATTATTAAAGCGTAATGATGGGATACCACTGGTAACATTAGTTTTGCGTCTAATGTATTTATAGAGGGAACTCATTGTTCCCTCTTTAAGAATTTTTTGTTCTCTATTTATTTCGTAGCTTTTACACAGCTGTTTTAACTTATATTACATGCCTTGTATAATTTAGCGTTGATCAAGTTTTAGCCTTTTCCACATCTTACTTTTTAGAGTCATTTGCTTTTTTAATTTCTCTAGGTATTTTTACACTACTATTTTTCCTTTTTTTTTTATAATACACAGTTGATTCGTTTACAAGGTCAGGTATGATGTTTGTGAATAGACTCCACTGGCTATCAACTGTATTGAGGTCCCTGAAATAAGAGTCCCAACAAATGTTATTTAACTTCACCCGTAGGCAATCAAAATTTAGTTTACTATAGTAGTTTACTCTATTGTTGGTATAATAATAATAATAATAATAATAATAATAATAATAATAATAATAAATGTTATTGCCTGAAGGATGGTAATGCTCGATGTTAATTAAAACATGTGTGAGCAACAAGCAAGGATACATATTCATTTTTAGTTTTTTACAATTGATTACATTTTTGGAATTACTTAATAAATTAAACAAAAATTTTGCTATCAGCTTACAACACAGTACAGTACATTTACATAGTTTCATCACATATGCTTTTCTATGCATAAAATTATTTCTTTTCATTCAATAAAAATTTCTTAAGCACTGGTTTAAGTTCATTTTTGTTATTGTACAATAACATAGCTTTTAATAACCTATTGAAAATTTCTGGTATGTAATATTTTTTGTTCCTTGTTCCATATTTATTATACCAGTTTGGTATTTGGAATCTCTGAGTTTGTGTTCTTAATCTGCTTTGTTTTTCAGTACTGTAATTTTTATATGTATTCTGGAAATAATTATTTGTAATAATTATCATATCTCTAAGTTGTTTAACATTCAATATTTCATTTTCCTCGAAAAGTTTTTTTGTTGGTTTATCATTATATCCAAAAAGTACTTTCACAATTTTATTCTGCATTTTTTGTAATCTTTCCATGAGGTAATCAGTAGCAAATCCGTATATTTCTATACCATATCTTAATTGGCTTGCAACCCAAACCTCATACAAGATTTTTTTATTGTTCCTGTCCAAAATGAATCTTAATGGTAAATTTTTGCTAAAATACACCGCAACTTGTCAATGATCGTGATTATATGGTTTTTAAAATTCCAAATTTTATCTATTATCAGACCAAGATATTTTGTAAATGTTTTTACTTCTAATCTTTTACATTGTGTTTCACAGTTTATGTTTGAATCCCCTTTGTTTATGAACATGCAGTTTTCCCCATGTATGATAATTTTAGTTTCTTCAGTTACTTTAATTTTTGGTACTGTTATATTCATTATAAATATTTTTTCTTCACTAATATACATTTCGTTATCCATTAACCAACCATTTAGAAGATTAAAATCTTGTTGTAAGTTATTTATCATTTACTCCCATAAGTAATTTATGGAGATCAATATCATGGCGTCTGCAAAAAGAAGATAATAATAATAATAATATTTGGTTTGTCACACCCAATATGGTGTGAAGGGAGACGGCAGGACGGAGGTCTCTGAAGCCGGTCCCACGAACGGTTCTCTACAGGATGGAGGAAATGTGGGCAGACAAAACTCTGGTCTCCTCAAAAACGGTCTCAGGTTGAACTCGTCGAGTCCATGTCTGAACGTCCGAAGGGAGGAGAATGGACTAATTTAGATGGCAGCGCATTCCACGAGTTGACTATTCTCACCACAAAGAAAGAAGATCGAACGTACAGCCGGGTTTTAGGCTTTACCAGTTTAAAACAGTGGCCCCGTGTTTTTTTCACATTTGAGAGTTCAAATAAGAGGACATCAATTGGGAGAAAACCTCTAATAATCTTAAAAGCCAAAAATAGATCGGGTTTCAGTCTTTGTAGTTCAACGGATTCCAATCTCAAATGCTGTGGGATATGGAAGGCTTTGAAGGCCCGCCAAGGAGCGGATAAAATGGCGCTGAACGGATTCGGTGTGGTCAATGTCTCCCAGCAAGTGTGGAGACCACACCGAACTAGCAGTCTGACATAAACTCGAAAGGCAAGGACTAAGGCCTTTGCATCTCCCGAGGCAAATACACGCCTTATAATGTGGAGTCGACCGAGGGCCAAGTTCACGATATAATCACAATGTGAAGATTGTTTGAGGGTAGAGCAAAGCACAATTCCCAAACTCTTTGTTTAGATATGGCTGGTAGGTTAAGATGATCAATATAATAGGTATGGTTTGGGTTTAAATTTCCAATATGAAGAGTTTGACATTTTGTTTGTGCAATTGGACGTTGCCATACAGTCGACCACTTAAGGATTCTGTTTATTTTACCCTGCAATAGAGATACGCTATCGGTGTCCAAAATTGGGGTATGACAAAGCAGGTTAACAGCAAACTTGCTTTGCTCACATGATTTGGAGATGGGAGACAGGTCATTTAAGAATAAACAGAAGGGGGCCTAGGACTGATCTCTGCGATACGCCACTATGATCCCCAGGGGAACCGATAACCCGTCTTCCACAGTGACATATTGTGTTCTGTCCGTCAAGAATGCCTTGATCAAGATCGAACGTCTACCCCCAAAACCTGCGTACTCGAGCTTTGTGACCAGTTTTCGGTGGACCACGGAGTCGAATGCCTTTTTGAAGTCAAACAAAATGACATCAGTCGACAACCCAACGCCAAGGGTTTTAGTCCACACGTCAAGTGATTTACGAAGTTGTAACGTCGTTGATCTTCCAGGCATAAAGCCGAATTGATCAGAATTTATTAGATGATGTTTTTCGACAAAGACGAGCATATGTTCTCTAATGATATGTTCCATAATCCTACAAGGGACTGTTGTTAGGGATATCGGTCGATAGTTTTCCGTGTTTGCTGCGTTCCCCTTCTTGAAGATTTGGTACAACTCTGGTCGTAAGCCACAAACTGGGCAAGGTTCCAGTCTCAAATGAAAGACTGAACATAAAACCAAGTGGCCGACAGATGTAGTGTCTGATTTCAAAATAAAAGTACGCAGAAACGCCATCCGGGCCAACGGTGTAGCTGAATTTCAGGGAAGTTAGAGCCCTAAAAACATTTGATGGGGTTAAAACCACTGAGTCGCATTTAACGATTGGAAAATGTTTATTGGGGTTACATGGCATGTTATCATCAACAACCCCATTTTAAGTAAAACAGGCATTAAAAAGCTTTGAAACTGGGCTAGTAACATATGAACCATCCTTTAAAATAGGCGGAATCGGTCGTCGGTAGGTTGTTTGTGTTTTGTAAAAGCGAAACAATTTGGTGGCCGAGTCGTCCGAGAGAAGCTTCCTTTCGCATGAAAGTTTAAGATTTTTTACTGCTAATGAATCCTTGCGTTGTTCATTAAATTGTTTAGGGTTATCTGGAGACCTAATTGCCCTGTAGCGTTTCCAAGCTATTAGTTTTTTTCTAATTTCAGGACCTCAATTGAGGGTTTATTTTTGTGACTAAGACCAGTGAAATGATGACTACAGTTTTTCAGTGCATTTTGAAGAATGGTAGAGAAACCTGACCATGCCTTGTCAGTGGTGTCGCAGTTTTCGATTGTAGAGGACCAATCAGTTTGAGAAAGCATATCAGTGAAAGCACGGAAATCGACATTTTGTCAGGGTTTGGTTTTGTTGGATTTTGTGTTAGGACTATTTAATCGAAATTTGACCATCTGGTGGTCACTGAGGCCTAGATTTTGATCGGTTTCGATATCAAAAACCAGTTTTTCATAATTTGTGAAAATGAGGTCCAGAGTTCGATTTCCCTTTGTTGGTTAGGTGACAAGCTGCCTGAGACCATACTGTAACAAGTCGCTCAGAAAGTCTTGTTGTATTGCATTTGTTGCTCTTACCACGTCCCAGTCAACAGTGGATAGATTGAAGTCCCTGAGAACCAAACATGGAAAGTTTCCTAGCATTGAGGTTATGAAGCTGGACATTGATGAAAGGGAGAATTTGTCATAGCCATCAGGGACATAACATAGAACACATTTAGACCCCGAGTAGTTACCACAAAAGCTTCAACGTTGGGAGCAATCTGCGAGAGGGAAATGTCAATGCTGCGCCGGTATACCAAGCATATACCCACCGCCCTAGAGCCACGATCCCTTCTAAAAATACATAAGGGGTACCCCCAAGAACCAGTTCGTCCGTAAACCGTCAACCATGACTCCACAATAGAAAAAAAATCATAAGTATTTTGAAGTAGAAGATATATAGAAAGCACAGATATTTGCTAATAGACTTCTCGCATTTACAAGAAGACAAGTGAGGTGTTTCCGAGTATGGGCCATAGGACCCAGAATTATACGCTCCCGGTGATGGTGGGTAGTGAACATTTCTCATCTTTAACGTCCCAGTTAAGTATCTTAGTTTACCTGGCTTTTGAACAAAACACTTCCTAAAACATTCAAAAGGATAATTTTCCTCCTCGAATTAGATGGATGCCATCTCTGGCTAGGAGAGTATGATTTTTCAAAATCTTGTCATCCAATGAGACAAAGTTGTAGTTTGTCTCAATACAAAAGTTGCGTAAGAGGAAATTTGTCCGTTGCACCATCTTGTCTTCCTCCAAAAGGTGTTTTTGTAGCCTGTGAAAGAGTCCCATGATTGTTATTTTGCATTAGGCTGCATTTCCTTGATGGTTTGACACAAAGTAGAAATACGATGCACTATAACTTCTGGTTTGTCAAATTTCACAATGTTTGATCCAGCAAAGAGAACAAATATGTGTTTTGTCCCCTGATTTGTGAAAAATGCTTGAAACACGTTCAAGGAGATGTTGGACTCTTGCGCCTGGGATAATCCAGTTTGTCGAATTTGCAAATTTTTTTTTGCAGTGGAGGGCACGAGCGTGCGAGTCACGGTAGAAAATATATCTGGTCGGGTTGGTTACTTCACGTGTTTCATCAGGTAACAATGGTTCTGTGCCTCCATTAGGGGACTTTTGAGCTTGCAAGGGGCAGGGACAATTTTTTTGTTCAATGACATTGATCAGTTTGTCGAAATCAAACTCAGACTGCACCGAGTCCCCCTCATCCACAGACTTATGCCTTAACAGCCCTTTTCCCACTCCAGTTTATTACTCTCATGGTTCAGTGCAGATCTCTCCGATGGCTTCAGGTGTTACTAGGGAAAAAACACACACAACCACCACGCAGAAACACCACAAAGTTCGCTTGAATTTTCGGTGAAGTTCACCACCCGTTCACCTTCTTCAGAAGTATCACAACAAAACAAAAAACGTCCGAAAACTACATAATGAAAGTTCATGAATTCCACAAATTTAAAAGCATGCGCGTGCACGGTTGCGTCACTGATCTTTATCTTCTATCCGGATACCCCACTTAGCGTCAAGCTTGGCAGCCAGCGTAGGTGCCACCAATCTGTCAATGCCATCAACAGTCAGCCCTGTGATGTTCATTAAAGGATGTTCATCACAGGGCCTACTTTTGATGGCATTGACAGATTGGTGGCACCTACGCTGGCTGCCAAGCTTGACGCTAAGTGGGGTATCCGGATAAAGATCAGTGACGCCACCGTACACGCGCGTGCTTTTAAATTTCTGGAATCCACGAACTTTCATTATGTATTTTTCGGACGTTTTTTGTTTTGTTGTGATACTTCTGAAGAAGGTGAACGGGTGGTGAACTTCACCGAAAATTCAAGCGAACTTTGTGGTGTTTCTGCATGGTGGTCGTATGTGTTTTTTACCTAGTTATGTCGTTTTCAGACCACTGTAGACGCCGGTTGCCGGTATTTTGTGCTTCAGGTGTTGTTTTTTTTCTTTTTAATTTCAGTTATCAGTTAGTTGATTAAAGTTAAGCTGAAAAGTCACAGTATTATGGTCACTTGTACTGAAGTGTGCAACAACATCAGTATCAAAGACAGCTTGCTCGTTATCGACCAGAATGAGGTCAAGAATGTTAATACTGGTTGGCTTTGTAACTAGCTGGTCAAGACCGAGGTCCAGTTTAAGAAAATTTGTTGATTTGCATTTGATGCGCAACTGTTTCTCCAATGAATGTACAACATGTTGAACTCTCCTAGTACAAGATTAGTAAAGGTTGGATCAATGGTTGACCGAAGGTAATTGAACATTATTACAATAAGTTCTTTATCCCTACCGTTTGGCAAATAGCAACATGTTAACCTAACATTAAGTACCGGGAAGACAAAATTTAGTGCCTCGGATTCTTTAGAGAAGGTTACTGGGTCAATTTTAATTGAGTCGCATAAGAAAACAGCAACACCACCACCTCGACCAGTCCGATCAAGCCTAATAATCATGTACGGCACATCGTGGATCAGCATAGCATCGGGTATGGTGTCATCACACTAAGTCTCAACCAAGACTACCAGATCATACGCAAGTTCAAGCAACACCATGTGTAGTTCGGGTAACTTCCCAACCACACTTTGAGCATTAATGAGGCAACCAGAAAAACATTGACCGTGCTGTGGCTGTAACTGGTTTTCACATAAACTTGCTCGAAAATTGGGCTGCAGGATGTAACACGGCCACATATTCGACTGTACAAACCAAAGGTTGATCCAGTCGGACATAGATCATGTCGCTTATATGCTGTTAGTTTTCCTCATAGGAGAAGTATCCATCATGATTTGACCAGTACAGTGTGATGGCACGCTCCAGTGCAGCCTTTCCTAGGACTGAAAGATGAACACCATCCGGTGCTAGTAGGTGACTATTGAGTATAATTTGGTGCCACAGGGAGATAAAGCCTAGGGATTTTGCCTTGCGTAGAGATTGCAGGTTGCCATTGCATTTCACTAGATGCTGGTGGAGATCAGACATACTATTCCAATTTACGTTTTTATGTGCTCCAAGGAAGAGGAAAAGAACACCAATAGTCAGAGTAGGTGAAATACATTCGATTTGGTCAATCAGCATGGCTAATTTCATTGTTAATCCTTTTGGAGAATCAGTATGTACATTGTTTGTTCCTACACATAACACAACACCAAATTGTAAAGACTGGCCGCAGAAAAAACTTCGTGCATTTTTTTTTTCTTGAGCGCACCCAAAACGTAAAAAGACCTCAGTCTTAAAACCTCAGCCATTTTCTCAATAATGAACAGAAACGGCCAAACTCTTCACCATTTAATAGCCTGGAACAATATCTACCTCTTGAGGAAGCCCGAATTTGAAAATTCAATCCAGAAGTTTTACAATCAACAGTTAAAAAACTCACGAAACCAACTGCAGCGCTCATCATTTCCTGCCGCCATTATTGTAACTTAATGTATTTATACGATTTGCTTTCATTATTCTTTTAGGGCAAAAAGCCCACAAACACTAGCTTAGTTGTGAATTAGGAGGGGCTGCCTTTGGTACTTAACCTCACATACATGTGGATACAGACAACCATTTTAAGTGTGATATTTTTTATTATGTTGAACAGCTGCAACTTCTATGAAAAATTTCCACTAAGATCAAAAACTGTCTTCTAACTTTAAAGTTAAACATCCAAATTAACTTAATGCGTTATAGCATTTAACTAAGCTAGTATATTTAACCTTTTTATATATTCTTTTGCCCCCAGAAACGCTACCATTAGTCCGAAATAATTCGACATCGGCATTCTCACGGACACAAATTTTAGTGTATATATGTTTGCTTTAAATCTCCGAAAAACTCCGACTGTGACCATCCGAGTGTTTCTACTAGCTTGTCCTTCTATTAAAAACAATATTCTGATAAAGATCTGTTCCCAAGCCAATTCAAAATCAACTGTGCATTCGAACTCCGTCCCCCCCCCTGCCCACCCCCAACCTAGTTGCGGTGTCTTAACACTGCAGTTTACAGTTAAAGCTTGTTAAATTTAATAGTAATGCTTTATGCATTACCCAAGCCAAAGTACTAAGCTTTAACAAGAGCCATTTCACAATGCAATCATGTAAATATTTATTCCAGTCAATATCTTAATGTAAAGGCCTTTTCCCAAAGTTCACTTCAGTAAAACGCAATTTGGACTAGCTTTACATGTCCCTACTCCTTCAAACGGCTCTGCACCAAAACCCTTTGCCAAACCGACTTCTCCTCCCACTTTTCATTGTTCTCCTGGCCCTCCACCAGTCAGACCCCCGCAGTCCTCGACGTCCACGATTTGGTCGAGAAAATCCGCTGCTCCAGCATAAAAAGCCCCCACGCCCCTCCCTCCTCAGCACAGCTCACAGATCTTTCAAGCTAGAAGGGTCACGCCAGTCGGGAGTGGAGACGTCACGTCCGAGGATGCCATGCCGGGCAAAATGGTAGTGGTTCGTATGGTAGTAGTTTAGCTTTTGAAAATTTAATTTAGGACCCCAAAGTCTAAATTCATTGTTTAAAACTTAAACTTTAACTTCTAGCTTAGAGAAAATTATGGGTCGTGACGCCATTATCGGCATTTTTGGTCCTCCACCCCCATAACGTCAGAGTGGTTCTCTTACTAAAAACCAAAACTTTTTCTTGTTTGCCTTAAATGTAACTTCAATCCAAACAACGGACGGTTTGATCTTTGTGTGAGAGTCACTGGAACTTTCACTCTTGACGGACTTTATAATCAAGCCGAGGTTTTTATAATTTGAGGAGTTGGCTTTGTTTAATCACTTAAAAACAAAACTGTGAAACGGTTGACAGTGCCGTGACTAAGGGGAACTCAAGGGACTCACTGAGTCCCCTGACAAAATAAAGTGGGGTAAAAATGCTATAAAAAGTAGTGAGTGGGGGCAATAGATTCCTCTTTTTGGGGCAACAAATTAACAGTGAAAGCTGACAAATATTTTTATAGTTACCCCATATTTAAAATCCCTTCCTGCTACATTACAAAGCAAACAAATCCAGTAGAACCCCAAAACGGAAAAATCTGATGACTTATCAGTCCGGAATGGGCGCGCGGAGATGCTGCCCCAACCCTCCCCTCACTTGCCAACAGCACTGTCTCTTCCCTCTGGCTGTCTTGTCAGTAATCCGTCAACTTTAAAACTGGACAGTAGGCAGTCTGGTTAGCAACAGTCAAGAAGCCTTTACAAGCAAGAGCGGTTCCAGCCATCGAACAAAAAAGGGTACGGGGTGAAGAAGGGGGATTACGAAACACTTTTAAAATATTCCTTGGGTCGACATCTGAGCATAGTGTGATAGCATGTATGTGTAGATGAATTATGAACCTGCCAGAGATACTAGGTAAGTAGCAGTCTTCTAAATATACTCCGAGGCTGATGTCAGTATGGCTCAGCGGTTGGGCTCGTCCTTTGGTTTCAATCGTGGGTACGATTCCCCACTCAGGCAATCTGACAGTCATGTAAATCCAAATGGCAACGTAAATAAGTTTGCATCTGTATTTATTTTGTGTGTGCCTGTATACAGTGTGTGCCTAATCTATATATAGGCCTATACATTTATTTTGAAACGACCATGAGCCTTGCATTTGCACAAAGCATGCATAAAAACTGCCACGATCTTATAAAGTAGCGATACTTTTTAAACTTTGGTAAGATATCCAACCAATTATGTCGTTTCGATTCAGTTTTGAATACCATATAGTGCAGGGCCGGGCCACGAAATTATTTTAAGGGGTGCAGGTAGTCATTTTAAGCTCCCCCCTCCCCCTCCCCCAATTACAACTACGTATTCATTGCTGCACTTAAAATTTGTTACATATAAAATTATTACGATTTATAAAAAAAAATTATGGTTACAAAAATAACATGTAAGTTTATTAATTCAAGTTACGAAGGTGAACAATTGCAAATTTTGTTTTCAATTAAACAATTTCGTGAGAACTTAGGCGTCAACAAACGTACTAGAAACCGAAGGATTTGTTCTACATTTATTCCTCTTTTACTGCCCTTGATATCTGTGACTGGGGGAACAGTTGCAATCCAGTACACTGACCTTCCATCTTAAATAGATGGCTAATGGCCTCTATTATAAGCATGTGGAATTTTCTGTTTATATTAACAGAATGTTAAAAGAAACAGAGAGGTAAACCAACACAGGTTTCATAACTTTGAAAGTAATCATGACCCAACAACGAAATGGTAGCGTTTGCAACTGACTTCCGGGAAGGGAGTAGGTGGAGAGAGAGAGGGGGATGTGGTTAAGTGGTGACGGAAACGAGTCCCTGACCCCTTACCTTCCACAACGCTACTGCTTTTGGTTACTGGGACACCACGGAACATTTTCCATATACGTTCAAATATCCCAGATTTTTTTTTTAAATTGAATTATTTGAACTATAAACTGCTTATTTGTAACCATTGTATACACAAATGTTAGCAGACATGCCATGCTTTTGGCTATACATATTAGTTTACATATTCGTTTGAGATACTTATTTATAATTGAAAACCTAATTTTTTAACTATTAATAAATTTTAAATTTTAACTTTGAAACTGCAGTTGAAATGGGTTTTTACAAAACCTGTCAAGGCTGTCATGATGAAGAATGACTAAAAAAACTGCCCAAATTTGCTTGACAATATGTTGCAAACGTCCTCTCGGGAAGCCAGAAATAGCCTCTAAAATCGTGTAAAATGCTTCAGCTCTCGGGGCTTCGCCCCGGACCCCACTGGGGGATCTTACATCGCTCCCCCAAGCCCCCTAGCTGGATTCGTTGGGTCCTTCCAAAGTACTTTTCTCCCCACAATTGCAAACGTGTGGTGGGGGGGGGGGGGGGCAACACCAGAACAGGTTGCGTCCCCTGTGGTTGCTAATTAGTTACGGCACTGACGGTTGATCTTGACGCGTGATTGAAACATACTGTTTGATAGACTGCAACCAGCAGAGGCTGTTCAGTCTTGCGGGTGACTCAAGTGAGCACTCAGTATTACTTTTTCTACTTGAAAATTTGATTGTTTATTCAAAACAACTGTTGTTTTGTCTGATCGTACGAATTACTAAAATGTAAATTCAAATTTATTTGCTTTTCCCACGTTGTCAAAAGCTGTTCTAGTGAACATATTTGTAAATTGTATTTTTGCCAATTGTTAACTGCTTTATTAAAACCAGGAGTTTTAAACTTCAGTTCATTCATTCGTCGATTAATTGTTTGAGTGTAAAATAAATATGTAGCCCATGTTTAGTTTAGCCTCCGTTAAACAGTTAAATTCCACCGTTGGTGGCAGTGAATACCAGTAGTATTAAGGTTAGGCCCCTTTAATTAGGACCCGAAGCTCCATCCCCCATGCTGGGACAGTAGCCCACGCTGTGCTTATGCCGTAAAAGTCGTTATAATCACCGTTAAACCTTAAACTGAAACTCCGTGTCAACCAAGGAAACTGGGGGCGTTACAAGCACCTCAGCCGTCGTAGCGTCCACCGTTACAAAATAGATTATTCTCCGAATTGATAAAGTCCATGATTGGTTTTGAAAAATGTTCAATTCTGGCTTCTGGGATAACAGTGCTCTTCATTGGTTTCAAGTTCCCCAATGCCGAACCGAACATCCTAGACACATCTTGGTTGGATGATTTTCATCTGAAAAGTGGTCTATTTCCGAATCACTATTACCTGTATGATGTCCATGCGACTGTTTTTCATTCACGTCCATGCAGTTATTGAAGTAATTCTTCGTTCTCTTTGTTGAGTTTGTTTTACGTGAACCTCTGGCGTTTTTATAGTTGTTCACTATTGAATTGTTGAGGATAGCGCCATTAATACAGATGTCCGATTTGTCACAACTGGCTGTAAAATTTGCAAATGCAGTATTATCACAGTATGGTTCCTTCTTTACCTGGTCTACGTGGGATGATAAGAGGCTTAAGTTTCCTGTGACATCCGATGACACGATAGAGCTAATGACGAAATTGTTTTTTCCATCCATCGTCTTCGCAGTGTTAGCTTTATCACCATCATGTATCATCACCTTACCATTGTCAGAATGGTTTGCTTTTGTCATTTTCATGCTAATGTCAGCGAACATGGTGACCTGGTTTAGAAACATATCCTCAATTTTTTTTCCAAAAGTTCTGATTCTCCTTCATCATATTTGTAATGTGGTCCATGAAGAGTGATACCTTTGTATTAGTGTCAACAGGAAGTGTAGTTGGAGACCTAATTCCAGCTTTATTCTTCTGTATGTCATCGGGATCTTCATGCATTGGCGTATTATCACCATTCTTTGAGAGAGTCTCAGACACTGCAACACTAAGACTAGTTAACGAGCGGTTTATTACATTTATGTCAAACTCGTGTTCTTGTCTATCGATGGAAATTAATTCTTTGTCATGTGCCATATCTTTTTGTAAGTTTAGGATGGCAGTCTCCAGATCTACATCAGTGGATTTACTTGGTACCAAGAAGTTCTGCCACAATATTATGGGCGTCTTCAGTAAGTTCAGACAAACACAAACTGTCAATTGATAAGTTAAGGGAAATACTTAAAGAGGAGTCTGTTAGAAGATCTTCTGAGAAACTTGGGTTTGAAGCCGCAATTGGTCTGGAAATCCTTTTCTTGGTAAAGCTTGCACACGAGTGGTTTGCAGTACGTTTGTTACATTGTTCCTGGTCTCTTCTTTTACCCTTTGACGCCTGGGTTTTATTTATCTTTTTATTTTTTTTTTTGCCTTCGTACAGTAATGAAGACTGGTTTCCTCTTTTTTTCGGATCTTGACAGAGAGCAATTCGGGGATTTCCCTTTACAGGGGTTAAGGCCAGAAATTTCCATGTCTTCTGGTATTGTAGTAGCACCATCCATGGGTGTATAGCCTGTTTCCAGAACAGTGATGAACAAACTCTTAAAGAGTGAAGTGGTTATACTTAGTTAATGTTGTTCCAAATTATTGCATGCAGTATACCATTTCATCGATGTCCCAGAAGAAACCCCGAAAAGTGCCAAAAACAGGGTGAAAAAATCAAACCGTTGAGGGGAAGGTGGTTTGGGTGGTTTTAAGTATGTCCTCCAACTTCCATCGCATGGTGGTTTCCCACTATGAAAATGATCATGCGGTAGTTTTTGAGTCTTCACTACAACTCTTATGTACTTGTGAAACCTGTTCCATAAGAACTGAAATATGTGAGGTACCATAATATTATGACGTTTTATATGAACTCACGTGTGTGTTCCAAGACCTCACCCTTGGTCTATACTGGGCTACCATAATTGTCCCCAAATAGGCCCATGCGACTCTCTTGAATTAACACATAATGTTCATAATGTCCATATTATATAATTAGAACTTCATATGTCCTGATCAAGGTATCAATATGCCTTATTATATATTATTTAGCTGATTTAAACATGAAATGTACCCAATTACTACTGGTACCTATTTTACTTGTGCCTCATTATAAGTGGCGATTAAATCTTATTTCTGCTTCATTATTAATTTGCAATTGAGTAAAATTTCTGACCAATATTAGTGGCAATTTATTAACTTTTATCTTAGGCAAGGAGGGGAGGGGGAGAGTGTATCAAATTCTCCTTTTATTGTCACCTTGATAAGAATCACTTATCTTTTAAGTTATCCTTGGATCATATTGGTTTGATCCTTCTTTTCATGAGATTCTCCCTTCCTCCGCTCCATTCTACTATCCTTGACATCTTTCAATGTTTCTCAGTAGGCATTGTATTTCTCTGAAAGACAAACGTTGGTCTACATGAGTTATGCTTTTATTACAGGACTTCCAAGTTACAATACGTGTTATGAATTTGTATCATCTATAAAGTGTCTGTATGCTTGTAAAAAAAAAATTATTTATTCACCAAATAGTCCGGTGCAATTAGTACTTTAGGTCGGAAAAATTACCATAAAGATGACACTTGGCAGATACGTCCAGAAATACTACCCGAGTAACATATTAAAAGTCCCCTAAAATCACTCTGAAGCTTTCGCCGCCATTTTGAAAAAAATGGCCGCCGCCTACTTTCAAATTGTATGTTTTCTTAAATATCGTACGAACTATCACTCCTACCGAAACTTTTATAGAGAAATAAATTAAAGATAACAAAAATCTCTACAAGAAAGGTCCTAATGATGTTTTCGTTAAAACCAACCGTTTTATTGCAATCTACTGGTTTACTGAACACGTGATGAATTTTGGAGAAATGGCCTCTGCCGGTGCCATTAGTGGGGTGGGGTGGCTAAAAATAGTGTCACATCCGGCAACCAATTTGTCTCTTTGGTTTCAGTTAGTACATGGGTACAGGAGTCTAAAAATGCTGGGTCACAATGTTTCATGCCTCCCTCCCCCATACAAAAAAAACACTTTTTTGGGGGATGTAACTTTCTAACCATCAACAAATCAAAAGCATAATGTGAAGGAAAAACGTTCAGCACACAAAAGTGATATATATTTTACCCTTGAACCCCAAAATCGTTTTTAAAGTATATCACCCTTAATTTGCGCGAAAACTCCTTTTTTTCATTTGGTTGTTATATTGATTTTCGTGTTCGAAGTGTTCTTGCGAGCCTTCTAATAGCCCGTAATGGACATGCTTAGGATTTTTGGAAAGATGGGGATCTATTCTTTCCTTCAATCCTAATCGAAATTGTTTAGCTTAGATAGGGATCGTCCTACGCCCATTTAAAGGTGAAGAAATAATGGCGTAGCGGTGAAAGTGTATGGTGAATTTAGAATTCAAATTGCTTTTGCGAGCCCTCTTAACAGGGGTGTGTGATACCAGTTTTTTCAATTCGATACCGATACTTTATTAATCTGAGTATCGGTATCGCGATACTTTTTCGATACCTATACTTTCTTGATACTGATAATTTTTCGATACCGATACTATTTTCGATACTGATACCTTTTTAAAGAAAGCGGTAGGAATAAACAAATTCAAATGAGTTCATCTGTAGCTCCCTATATTCCTTCATTACAATTAGCTTTCACAGAAATATTTTAGATGACAACAATGTTGAGCTGAACTTCTTTGTTACGTTAGAAAATGAACCTTCAAAAGTTTTATAAAAGCGTAATAATATTAATGAAAACAAGAACTTCATAATGAAATACATAACCTGCTTATGCAAAAAATCGCAACATTATTATTTTCATAGACGAAAGACAAAGCTCTCTATTGGGTGGTTCCGATAGGCGGGTTGTTATTGCCAGTTTTGTATGGTTTTGTTGTTATTGTCAGTTAGGTTAGGCAAGTTTGGGGTTTTACATTTCATACTGAGGTAGTTAACTGGTTGGGGTTTGGCATTTCATACTGGGGAAGTTAATTGGTTAGGTTATGTTAAGGATGATTTAACGAGTTTCCGCAATTTCGGATCAATTTGTAGTGCCTTCCATGAAAATTAAAGGTAGTTTTTTTTTCTTTTTTCGAATTTCGAGCCATGTGCGTAAAGGGAACATGGTAAGAAAACGGACTCTCGTCAGATTTTTTTTTAATGGACTAATAATTACCTGCTGAGTAATGTTTTCCTCTTCCATTTTTGGGGCACATGCACCGTTTGGCCGCGATGAAGGTGGTAAAGTTAGCACCACGCCGCGCCAGAAAGCATGAAACTGGGCGAAAGTTCGGCAAGTAAAACGCCAAACCCCAACCAGTTCATTACCTCAAGTGAAATGCCGAAGCCGGTTCCAAACCTAACCGACAATAACAACAAAACCACACGAAACTGACAATAA
The DNA here is from genome assembly GCA_023313725.1 of Lithobius niger. Classification (NCBI taxonomy): domain Eukaryota; kingdom Metazoa; phylum Arthropoda; class Chilopoda; order Lithobiomorpha; family Lithobiidae; genus Lithobius; species Lithobius niger. The sequence continues at coordinate 6,671 of JAHWFP010005232.1, read as the reverse complement.
CAACCCACCTATCTGAACTGTTTATGGGAAAAAAATATCAGCTGAGAACATGGGAAGAAAACGGCCTCTCGTCCGTCAGTGCAAAGAGTGCGGCTTTCAATAATTTCTGACGGCCTAACGAAGCCTTTACCCCAAAAATTTTATGCGAAAATGTTGTTCAGTTGATCATTTTACGTCATTCTAGCCCAACGAGAGATCAATTGGTGAGGAGCCCTTATTCTTCCCATAAGCCGTGTAAAGTAAAATTTCCCTCAATTGTTTATTTTACTATCGAACGTGATCGTGGAATGAATTTATAATTCTGCCTTTATTCCATTAGCTACGCAGCTAATGCAGTATCCCGTTGTCTCACACGTTTGTCGAATTGATTATACTACAACAAACTGTTACACTAAATATTCAATTATACAATAATTACCCAATTAACAGGAGCCATATAACTACATGAATTGCCAATACGCATAGAATTCTAGGATGCCTTCCCGACGAACCGTAAAGTAGCCGCCCTTTTTCCCCAGTGGTTTGCCAATAGCCCAACAACAGATAGAATTCAGTTTTCCGTGCTTGTTGTCAAAACCTGAAATAAGCTGGGCCATTTCCGGTTCAACCTTTTTTTCATACAGAAACATAATTGGCAAAAATTTTTAGTCAAGGACCTACAGCCCTTCATATGCAAACGATTTAGTCACAAACTGTTCAATAATAACGCCTACATTTTGCAGAGGCACGTCTTCTAATCGAAATCATGAAAAATCGACTAATTTTTCAGTCACTTCTGGCCATACGCTAAAGTTGATAGGCATGACCAGTTCAAATAAACGACTGGAGTGGGACGTAACGTCATTTAACAATACTCACGACTAAAGCCTCTTTTTCTCCCCAACTGTATTTAAATAACTGTTTTATGCATTACATGTATAAGGGGCCATTCAAAAACCACGTGGTCGGCCAGGGGGTTTGGACGGAGGTCGGCTTTCGGTCACAAGTAGCCACAATGGGGGAGGGGGGTTTCCAAACAAATCACGTGGCCACTGCATTCAAGGGAAAACCATTATCTCCAATGGATTGGTACATTTACCGTACAAGAGTTTCTGTGCATACCATCTCAATCAGCTTTACATAGTTTTAAGTTATATTGTTCCTTAATAGACCATGGAGCTTACCAAGCAGTGTGATAGTATACAAATCCATGCATCGGCTAACACCCCTCCTCGTCAACCGAACTGAATTTCCCGAATAGTGATGAAAAATACCGCGGCTTGTCGTAGAAATCTTCAACAACGTAATACTGCGTTTCCTTGACTCGTACTAAATTCATCTTAATAGTGTGCGGCTAGCATCAAGTGCTTCACTGGGACAATTTAACGCAGTGATGGCCTACGTAATAATGAACTTATTAGGCTACAATTTTCTACTTTCCGTCTCAGTTACAAATCTCGGATGACGTTTATTCTAGCGGCCATTGTAGATCGCCAAAATATTTGGTTAAAATATTTAATAATAATAATAAAATTTATTCATTAATGGAAGGGAAATGTTAGGTCAAACTTAATTGCCACTTACGTCACATCCACTGTAAAAATGTCTAGTTGAATACAACTACCGTGACCGTCCAAAGAGAGAATTAAAAATAATCATACATTTCATCAATACTATGGACTAAAAGTCTGGTTTTAAAAATTATGATGCTATCAGTCTCAACGACCTGTGATGGAAGAGAGTCCCAAAGTAGTCCTGCACGCAGGAGGAAAAAATTGTGTCTACAGTTACTTTAAATGACACTTCCAGCAGTCAAAGCGAAAGTGGAGTATGGGGGTACCTATCTTTGGGTACACTATCAGTTCATCAAATTTGGTACGGCACAATAACAAATGTTATGAAGTGGTACCGCATTGTCAAAAACACATTACGTTGGTTTTTTTTTTTAAGTTGGGGGGGGGG
>JAHWFP010005231.1:49218-107672 GCA_023313725.1 Lithobius niger | reverse complement strand
CCCACAATTAAAGCCCATAATTAGATTTCAAAAGTAAAAAGGAAAAAAAAAATTTATTTGGCCAGCAAGAAAAATAGCTAAATATTTTACAGTATCTGGATACCAAATAAAAGCGCAAAAGGAAAAAAACGCATGTGCCAACCCTGGTTGGAGGGGGTTGGGGGGGGGGAGGCGATTAAAACAAACAATATGTGCATTTATTTTTAAATTTCAAATAGAAAGAAACAATAAAGCATTTATTTGGCTTTCAAATAAAATAGCTAAAATAAATGTATTTACAGTATTTGGATTTCAAATAACAATTTGCAAAAGGAACGTATCCACGCCTTACACGAAGATGATCCTGATCGACACATTCAGTTCTGCGAGGAATTCCTAGATTTCAAATTATAATAAAGCAAAAGAAAAAGCACATGTGGAACTGGGGGCTGGGGGCGTGGGCAGGATTAGGACTTTGTCATGGTCCCCCGTCCAATTGCCGGGCCTGATAGGCTAACCTTTAGAAGACTGACGTTTGACATTTTGTTTCAAACCATCATTAAAGTTTAGAGACAAAGAAAGATGTTCCAGGTAATGAACCACGAACACAGGTGCTCGAACTGTCCTCGAGGAACGATACACTCACCACATCTGAGCATATTCTCCTGCATAAGTCAGGGGTGAATGTCTCAAATGCAGCAGTAATGCGAACCTGCAGTATTGCAATATCCTGGGCTGGTTGAATATACACCAAATCCCGATCTATTCCCCACACACTTAAAGTCCATAGGCGTCAGATCGCACAAACACGCGAGCCATTCCATCGCACCTCTTCTACTAATCCTGCTGTTGGGAAATTGGTCATCAAGAAGGTCTCACACCTGTGTTGCATAGTGCGGTGATGCACCATCTTGTTGGAAAATAATATCTGCGGGACACTTTTCCCGTACAGCTGGCTGAATCCTGTCTTCTAACAGCTGACAATATACTGCACCGTTGATTGCTCCATCAAGGAAGAATGGTCCAATGACCCCACCCCCAGCCCATAAACCTTCCCAAACATTGATGCCAGGTGACGGTGTGAATGCCACCATAGTAACGTGTGGATTGTCATCACTGTAAAGTATGCAGTTGTGACGATTAACTCTGCCATTCAGGTGAAACTTGGCTTCATCGGAGTATAACATCCGTTCCACGTTCTGTGGATCATCTGTAAGGAAATCTAGGAATTCCTCGCAGAAATGAATGCGTCGATTGGGATCATCTTCGTTTAAGGCGTGGATACGCCGTGGACGGTACACCCTCAAACCTACGTCCTTAATCAGCCTATTAACTGAAAGGCAGTGACACACCCGTTGCCGTTCCAACTGACGCTTGGACGTCGTTGGTTCATCAAGCAACACGTGGTGGATCTCAGCGGCATTTTCAATCGTTCGTGCCATTCGTTTACGGCCAGACTGGCCTTATTATGTTGATTTTTCCACAGAACCTGTGGTTTCAATTTCTCCACCAAATGTGCCACTGTAGACCGGCATGGAGGTGGCTGAAGATATGTAGCCTGCCACCTCACCAAAACGTCTGATATCATTATCGTTTTGGTAATACCATTTAATAATATTGATACGTTGGTGTAGGTTCATGCGTGGCATGTCGTTGTGGAATACAGAAAGAACGAGTGGTATCGAAGGAAAGTGAATACAAAATGAACAAACTGTATCGAATGATACGTATTAGGTTGGGTTCTAGGAAAAAACGCCCCCTACAAAACGCCCCCGAGAAATACGCCCCCAGGAAATAACGCCCCTAGGAAAAAACGCCCCCCGGAAAAAACGCCCCTAGAAAAAAGCCTCCCAGCAAATAATGTCCTTAAGTAAATGGTTTTTGGTTCGCATCTCCAGGTTCACCCCATTTCTTAACTACACTTCCTTAAGTAGTAAGAGTCAAAATTGAGCTGGTTCATCTATACAAGCATTAGTTTGCTTCAGATGACGTAAGGCACCAAGAAATTTATTTTAAAAAAGGTTGAAATTGTGAGCAATTCCGCGCCCCGAGTAGAGATTCCGCTAGCGAATTAGTACCTTTACGACACCCTGTCCATTTGTATTTGATTTACTTTAAAAGATACTAGCCATATCGTTTGCTTCATTCACTCCAGTGGCGTCGATCCATGCTTCATGTAAACTCTTTGATTCCAAGAGCACCACAAAATCGATGTACTGATTATTTCGACAAAAACTAATTGTAATTATTGCTCTAGTTCGTTCATAACATTTCTCAGCACGTATGTATTTCCTAGGGGCGTTTTTTCTGAGGGGCGTTTTTTCCTGGGGGCTATTTTTCCTAGGGGCGTTTTGTTGGGGGCGTTTTTTCTGAGGGCGTTTTGTCGGGGGCATTTTTTTCGGATACCATCAGGTTGTATGCACCTAACTACTGTGACGTCCATGTGTACGGACCAACCAGTACTACAGTATTCTACACATCACACAATAGTGCATGCCCTGGGGACATCAGGTCACATGACTCACAACTTTGCGTGCAACGGCAGTACAGCTGAAGGGCAACATGCAGCATTAACCAAGGTTACTAAATCGGTAATTAAACTCAGCCAATTACAGTAAGTACAGTACTGTAGACTGGGAACTCATGTCGGATAACGTTACTAGGCCTTTTGTGCAGCAAGTGGTGTGGCGATTAGATGTGGAATACTAGATAGTTGTTAATTCAGTATGTACATTGGGCGCAGGGCCGTAACCAGCATCCCCGCAGTCCCCTCACGTGCGGGGTTTTGCCTACTGGGCCGAAGAGCATGAACACGATGAGGCCTTTACTAGTGGACTATAGCGTTGATTTTTGTTTACAAATTCGTTCTAAGTTCAGTTCCAGAGAACCATGTAGCATATTAAGGTTAAGGAAAAATGAAAGAGCATTCTTTCTAGTTCATGTAGGCCTAAGCAACGTGAAAATGACCTGTTTTTGTATAAAGCTAATGGTTTGGAAGCAGTTAATGATTACGTTTAAAATTTGTTTGCCAGATAACAACAAAATTGTAAACGCAACACGATAAAATGGTTACGTTATTTCAAAACGTCATTTTCAGGAGCAGAGTTAAATTGTTGAACACGTAGTCGCAAAATAAATCGTGCCGGTTGTTAATTTAAAAAAAAAGTGGTAAACAAATTAAACATGTTATGTTAAAAAAACAAGCTAAACGGTATTAAAAAAGAAATACAATTTCAATGGCAACGAAGCGCCAACTCGTCTGCCTCACAGTCGTGAAGCATAGACCTTTTTCCTAGTTCACGTATGGTTACATTACGCTCGACAGAAAAAAGTGTGTTTAAAATAAAATTCAGTTTCACAAGGATTTGCTTTAATTTTTTTAATTTGCAATTCCACTTGTAATTTTTCTTGCAATTGTTTCTGTGGGTAAGTATTCTTTTCTTTATTTTTTGTGGAGCCGGGGGGTACTCTCTTCATTTTAATTCTAGTGAGGGGGATTTATAAAATTTCCTGGCTACTGCCCTGAGCGATTCGATTTCTACAGGGTATCAGGGCTAAGAGACCGCAGAAGCTACGTTGTACTGCCGCCGTACAAGTGGCTGCCTCCCCCCCCATCATATCCAGGGTTGCCACATGCGTTTTTTCCTTTTTGCATTATTATTTTGGAATCCAAATACTGTAAAAGCCTTTATTTTTGCTATTTTGCTTGATGGCCAAATAAATGTTTTTTTTTCTTTTTGCTTGAAATCTAATTATGAGCTTTTATTGTTTGTTTTGTTCCCTTTTCCCCCCACTACCCCCACCAACCAGGGTTGTTACATGCATTTTTTCCTTTTGCGTTTTTATTTGGAATCCAAATACTGTAAAAGCCTTTATTTTAGCTGTTTTGCTGATGGCCGATTAAATAGTTTTTTTTCCTTTTTGCTTGAAATGTAATTATGGGCTTTTATTGTTTGTTTTGCCCCCCCCCCCGCCACCCCGCCCTAACCCCCACCAACCACGGCTGTCACATGCTTTTGTTACCTTTTGCATTCTTATTTGAAAAGCAAATAAAAGCTTTCTTTCCTGAGGTCAGGAATAACTTTCTTGATTTCTTTACTGAGGTCAGGGATAACGGTTATAGTGACGGGCAACGGTTGTTGGACTTAGAAAAATCCAACGTGTAGCGGTTTTTTTGAAAAACTCTGTATTTAGGTTGAATGCAACTGTTCCATCCTGACAATAATGGTTTATTTTGGGGCAATTGTTCACTAAAATAGATCATTACAATGGTTTCATAAGTGCGATTCTATTACCTAAAATTTTCCGGAGACAAAATAGTAGAATTTTTCTAAAAACATTTCAGTTGTGTTTGGACCAATTTACAAGGCCATTATTTCAAAATTAAGGATTGCTAGTTGTTTACAAACAGTTGGCACTAAGATTGCGGGAAATTTTAGTAGCGTACCTTCATGAGGCATAGCGGTTACAAGTTTGTTGGAAAACAACATTGTTGATTTTGTTGAATTTTAGTGTTTATTTTGTGGTAAATAACAAATTGGCATATTGGCTATTGCAAAGTATTTTCAGTGTTACATATTATGTATGTTTAAAAGAAAAGTACATTTAAAGGACCATGCATATAATCTTTTTTAAACCAGAAGGCTAATTTATAGGCCTAAATCAAGTGTTATTTAGCCTAGTTTATTTTCCATTACAGAAAAAATTATTTGTAGTGGTGTTTCATGATTTATACCATATTAGTGCCGTTGTCAGAGTGTTAGCTGCTATATAAGCTTATTATTTTCCATATTTAAAGGAATTTTCAGTGCAAATTGCAGTGATATATATATATTTTGGTGTATACTATTTTGAAATATTCAAATCATGCCTAAAACCAGACAAAATCGTGCTAGAGGCACTGGCCAGGTTTCTTCAAGGGGCAGACCAATTAGAAAACCCTCAAATCGCCTTGATTTTGTAGAATTCACTGACAGTTCAGTCAACACCCCGAATTTGGATAATACCAACACTACTCCAGACGAATCTGATTCAGAATCAGACCGTACTATTGATACGAAATACGACGTAAATGATGCATTAAATTTACCACCACTTAGACGAGTTCAATCTCGTTCAACAAACAGGTCAAATCGAAATAGAGGTAACTCTAGGGGTAACTCTAGATCCCCACACGATGTACCACGGGATTCTCAGGTACCAAATAATTCTCAGGTAACCCCTAATAACTCTCAAGTACCATTGAATTCTCAGGTTCAGTTCAACTCAAATGTGCCATGAAATTCAAATGTGCGATTAAATTAAACCATACCATTAAATTTAACAACACCACTGAACCCTCATGTGCCATCGCATTCCCAAATGCAAAATAATGCTCAAATGCCAGTTAACGTTCAAATACCGTTAAATACTCAATCACAAAATCAGTCTCAAGTTCTACTCACCCCAAATGTAGTAGTAAATTCTCAAATTCCACCGAATAATCAAACACCGTTAAGTGTCACGCCAAATCAGTGTAATGGACAGCAGTCAAACAGCGTAGACGAACATTTGGTTCAAAGAATTTTAGACCATACTTTGGCTACATGTTTACAAGCAAATAATGACAATGCTAGGCTAGCGAGCGAAAGTCAACTCGAAGTGTTAAAGACTATATCTGAGTCATTTCAAGTTATTCAAAATAGGGATCCACAGGAAAAATTTAGACTTTGGTAAGAACTACGTGCATCAAAAAAAGCAATTTTTTTCTTTTTCAGGTGATGATTCACTAGACATTTTCACATTTTCATTAATGGTAGAAAATTTACGCACCCTCGATCCTACATTAAAAGATAACGAGCTGATTTCAGTTGCATGCAGCAAATGCACGGGAGAAGTAGCGATTTTCCTAGCTATGAATCCCCACATTGCTAAATCTCAAAGTCGATTAGTATTTAAGGAAATTTTAATTGATAGATTTGGTTGTGGAGGTGAAGTTATAACCCCATATCTGTTTCACGCCACTCGTTTAAACGAAGGTGAAACTATCGAAGCGTTTTTAGTGAGGCTAGAGAAAATGGCTTCACAGCTTTGGAGAAGTAAACCTACGGATACCCCAGCTCAAAGGGAATTTAAACAAATAGCTAAGGACGATGGTATGCGTTCAGCTTTCTGCACGCAATGCCACCAGAAATTGAAGCGCACATTACTTCACAAATGCACACTTCACACTTCACTTCACTTCGTAACATGTACAACGCAGCTATTTACAAGTGTTCAGTCTTGGCAGGTTATCAAGGTAACAACACTAGCCCTAATTCCGCTCAGTCAGCCGAAGCTGCAGCAGATAAACAAACTTCAAACACAAAAGTAAATAATCTTGCTTTCAGCACAATGCTTGACAAAATAAACTCGTTAGAGAAAGGGATAACTAAACTGCATAACGCTAAACCAAAACTAAACGAGGCTAAGGTAAGCGCCGTTAACACTAAACCACCGAACACTAACCAGTGCTATCGTAGTTTAGGTCGCGGGCATTTCAAAAAATGAATGCCACACCAAAAGCGAGAATTTACAACATTGTAGGCAACGTAACAAGGAATGTTGGGGCACTCCCGACAACCCACCCAGATACAATAATAACAAGAGAGGTAGAGGTGGTCGCGGAGGTAACGGATACAGGGGAAATAACCGTGGGAAACGCGGAAACTATTTTTCTGAATTTAGAAACAGGGAGTCACTCCCATTTAACAAGAAGAACAACAACCTTATGCATTTCAAACTAACAACGGGTATAACAACATAGGTGACCAACAAAACCAAAATATTGGCAATAATAATAACAACGGTAGACAAAATCAAAACCAAAATCAAAGTCAGCATAGTCAAAATAATAACAGTAACCAAAATCAGTTCCCACAACATGCTACAGACGTAGACCAGGGTAACAATTCTAATCAGTATGATAATAGTTCAAAAAACGAGCTAGTAGCCTGAATATCGACAGGGATTCAGGTCAAATAAACACTCAGAACAGAGCAGTGACGATCAGACTCCACACGTCAGATCAGTTCAAGCTCACACACCTGTTAACCAAAATAACGAAATAAATAGTACTCACATGTTGAAGGCGAAGTGTATTCCCTTATTTTTGAATGACGTAGCGAACAAATTAATGCTCAAACTGTATTCCGATGCAGAATGGCATCAACAGAAACTTGCTTTACCAGATCGTACATTAGCGTTACCACGTTTAGCATCATATTTTGGTAAAGTTCTTTCAAAATATGTTGTAAGATCGATTCAGGGTAATCGAAATCTTGTAAGAGAATTCACAGAAGCTTTAAAGACGGTCAACGACAAGTATAGCCTAACTTGTGATTCAGTAATCGTAATGTTATTCGAGGATGGAATGGATTCCACTAACTTTCACACAGAGTTAAATCCTGTAGATACCGTAAATCGCCTAATAACTGCCCTGGCATTGCTAACGCCTACCCCCCCCCCCAAAAAAAAATACTTTTAGGTCAGAAATCGTGTAGTAGCCTTATTAACGCCCCTCCCACCCAATCTTTTTTTTTTTAGTGAATCGTAAAATTGACAAAGTTTACCGAAATCAGCGTTTCATCCCCTTAAATCTAGGTTGTTCTGCAGCAAAATTAACGAAAATATTCATAAATTTTACGAAATCAACATTTAATCCAACACGATTCACGGGAGCATTTGTAATCACGGAAAAGTCGGCAATATTAGGCAACGCGATCAATCATTGATGTGAGTAATATGGTTTAAGTCTAGCGAAAACGTTATAACTTTTTCTCATTTATTCTCAAATTTAGTTTATTAACCTAAACCATATCTAACCTAATTCAAAGCTAAAATTATTTTCTAACCATCACCAACCTCCAAAACAGACACGTGATTCACTACCGGAAAACGCCAAGCAGAGTCACGTCATAATGGACGCAATGGACTGGATGTTTCAGCGCTTCCTGAGTCTGGACGCGTGGAACCTTGGCATCCACTACTGAGGCTCCTTGTGTCCAGACCTACGCGTACACTTCTGCCGGAACTTCCGTCTTGGATGACAATATATACCTGCATGGTGATAAATGAGCCAACACACGCCTTTCACGGTGGTGAATCACGTTGTCTGTTTTGGAGGTTTGTCTAATTTTATCGAATTAATTTTAGTCACCCATGGGCATTTAATAGGCGATTTACGGTACTAATAAACCAATAGTTATTGCTTTATTAGGCGATGAACGAACAGTCCAATTTAAGCACACGAGCGAAACATTTTACAAAGATGGAGTTAAAATGCTATAGGCATCTCGCACACAGCACATAAAGATTGGAAAATTCGAATTACATCAGTTATAGGGGTAAACAAACCCACTATTTGTTTAACGTTTTGGGACAGCAAAAGTACCGACAAGCAAAATCTCTCACCAGCGAAACACCAATCGCTGAGTGAGCGAGGAAACTTGCTTACGAGCATCTCAGCTCAAACGGGCAATGGATGGTCAGGCAGCACCATCTAGCGTCCGAGGTTGACACTAGTAGCGCAACCGAGAACCACAATGAAGCATCGCTTGCCTCAGAGCAAACGGAGAGGAACGCTGACAGTGTTCACGTAAATACAGTTTTAAATAAACCTAACGTTAGATATTCCCGTTCACACTTAGTCTTTGATGTTGGAAATGACCAGAGATATGTTTATTGGACACTGGGTCATCACTTTCGCTAATTACTAGCACATCAGCACAACGTATGCTTAGAAATTTCAGTGTAAAGTGTACTATGTTTACCATGCCAACGCTGGTAAGTTTACTTGGTGTAGGAAATAAACAAATTAAAACGGATAGGAAAATAGTAACTACTATAGAGAAATGTGAATTATCTAGAAATCAGGAATTTGTTATCGTACCTGACGGTTCTTTTGGTAACATTTCAGTATTATTAGAATTTTCTGTCTAATAGGTCAGATGCGTTAGCAATAAATTGTCCTGATAATGTTTTAAGCATTGTTGATTTAAAATTCCAAATGTCAGAATCTCCAGAACTAGCTCATGTTACTTATAACCAAAATAAGGAAAGAATAAATAGAGATAACTACAAGCCTAACCATATTTACGTAGCCACCCTTAACGTAGCTACAGACGAAGAAAGTGACGATAACCCTAAATCTACATGGAATTGTACACCAAAACTACAACTCATAGACATTACAGTCTCTTTATTGAGAGACAAGGTAATTCCACCAAATTGTGAATCCAGAATTACCGGAATTTTGCATTTTCCATATTCCGAAATCCAAACAGGAGCATTCGAACGCGAAAACGGCAAATTTCCTGTACGCTTGGCTCACAGTCTTGGTAATACAACTTCCACAGGTATTATTCCAGTAATGTGTAATAATTTTAATGATTACGACGTAGAATTAAAAGCGGGTACAATCCTAGGTACGTACACAGCTGCTATCATAGATTACGAGGACGAAACTTACGTATACTTCGGTAAACTCAGACTTACTCACCCCAAGTCCCAATGAGGTAGCTCAAAACCCAAGTCCCAATGAGGTAGGTCAAAACCCAAGTCCCAATGAGGTAGCTCAAAACCCAAGTCCTAATGAGGTAGCTCAAAACCCAAGTCCCAATGAGGTAGCTCAAACTGCAAAGCCCATCGAGATTTCTCATTTGCAAGCTAAACAGAGTGAAAGCTCATCGGAAGAGGCAGCTAGGGTACTAGCTGACACTTCCAAGCCTAAATCGAAAGATGAGCTCCTGAAATTTAATGGAATTTAATGAAACATAAGTTTGTATTTCCTGACTTAAATAAGGAAGAAACTGGAGGAATTCCTAGATATGTTACGAATTCATCAGGATTCATTTTCCAAAAACGATTTTGATCTCGGATGTTACGAGGGATACAAAGTTTCTATAGATACGGGTAACTCTCAGCCAGTAAGTTCCAAGACGTATCGAGTTCCCTTTCACCAACGTGAATTATTAGATAAATATCTTGACGAAATGCAAGGAGTAGGTATAATCAAAGAAGGAAAATCTGGCTATCCCCATGTCTCATGATTAAGAGAAGGCCAACTTGGTACCGAGTAGTCGTAGATTTAAGAGGGCCTAATTCTGTTGTTGAAAGCGTGAGTGTACCAATACCAACTGTGACAGAGAGCATGGCACACCTAAGTGGCGCTATGTATTTTAAACGGCTAGACTTCAAGTTTGGATTTTACCAACTTAAGTTAGCCGAATTGGCTAAGCCTAAAACGTGTTTCTCTGCGAATTCTAAGACATATTTCTTTAACTGGCTCCCAATGGGCCTTAAGACTGCTCCAGCTCACTTCCAATTCTGCGCACAGCAGATATTTGCAGAGATACTAGGAGCCTATTGTACCATTTATCTTGATGATTGTCTCCTGAATAGTCCAGATCTTAAAACCCACATCAGTCATGTGAATCGAGCACTAGAACTAGTCACTCGTTCCGGACTGAAACTCAGCATTGAAAAATCCGAATTTGCTCAAAAGAACGGGATACAGCCTGATAGTGATAAAACAAAGGCTATGCAATAGTATCCTAGGCCTAAGACACTAAAACAAGTATGTTCTTTCCTTGGTATGGTAAATTTCTATAGGAGACATATCTCTTCATTCGCAGAGATGTCAGAAGTTTTGTCTAAACTCACAAGGAAAAACTGTAAATGCATAGGGGGATCAGAAGAAGAAACAGCGTTTCAGCAACTAAAGCAGGCTATGGTAAAAGCTTCAACATTGAACCACCCCAACTTCTCTAAACCCTTTTTCCTAGAAACAGATGCAAGCAGTGTAGCCATTGGAGGCTGTTTATCTTAATACCATGGAGGAATAAACTACCCTTTGGCCTACACTTCCCGAACCCTCACCGAAGCAGAAAGAAAAGAAACAACTACAACAAGGGAAGTTTTAGCAATTATTTATTGTATCGATTCATTTCGTTGCTATTTACTTGGTAAGATGATTTTCCCGACCACAGATCATTTAGCAATTTGCTATCTTTATTGTTCCTCATCCCTCCCCCCAAACTAGAAAGAATCTTGTTTCAATTGCGAGAATATGAATTCATATTACGTCATAAATCGGGTCGACTTCTAGCGGTTTCCGATGCACTTTCTCATATAGAGATACCAGTCGCTGCGCTAGGCAGTCAATTTCCTGACTGGTCATGACAGCACCTAGCGGCAGAACAAAGAAACGACCCATACCTAGGCGATATCATAAAACGCCTTAAAGACCAGTCCTCAGAGGATCTGATCGACGCTTCAAGTAAAAGAAATGTCTTTTTCAAGGACTATGACGGAATTCTGTATAGAATTCGGCTAGCTGACCCTTCTAAAGGTCGGATGCATAATATAGCACAGATGTGTATACCAAAATCTCTACGCAACTGTTGTATCAGAGATTACGACTCAACACCAGCTGCCGGGTATCGCGGATCCCAAAAAACTAAAGATTTAATAGAACTACATTGTTATTGGCCTAAGATGTATGACGACATCGCTCACTACGTTAAGACTTGTCAAGTATGTCAGGCTTACGTTAGACCTACCAAGCCACTCAAGGCTAAGCTAAGGGCTTACCAATCTCTACAGAGACCAGGTTACTCTTGGAGCCTGGACCTCATTGGGCCTTTGAACAGAAGCATTGATAATAACGTCAACATAATGACCCTAATTGACGATTTCAGTCGCTATGTAATTGCAGTCGGAATTCCCGATAAGAAAGCTGAAACTAAAGCTAATAAGTTGTTCTCTCATCTTATTGCTACTATGGAGCACCAGTGCAACTAAGGGGAGACAACGGAAGCGAGATAAATAATGCTATTGTGGCAAGATTGGCAAATTTGTTCAATATTAATCAGACAAATTTCACTCCGAACACGCATGGGTCGGAGGATCCGTATAAGCAGCAAATAAGAGAATAGAGACAGTTTTATGCAAAATTTCAGCTAGTTGTCCAGAAAATTGGTGTGAATATCTCGAACTAGTGACGATAGCTCTGAATGCATGCCCTAATTCTACTACATTAATTAGCTCACACTACCTACATCATGGGTCAGAATTCAGATTGCCGAGTGCACTAGCATTTGAACCACCAAGAATTTGTTACGATAGTGACGACACTATAGTTCATCTAGAGAGTAGACTTCAGGCAGCATTCGAAGTTGATCGAGCTCATAACTGGAAAGCAGTTAAGAGACAGCAAAACTTTTATGATCGCACAGCACGCCCGTATCATTTTCTTGTTGATGACTACGTGCTTTTACGTGACTTCTTACCAATTAAACAAATTTCGCCGAAATTACTTCGAGCATGGACAGGCCCATTCAGGATTATGGAATTCATAAATATTGTTATCGTTTGTATTGTACATTTCTTGGATTCATTTAAAGTTGTTCGCACACATGTAAACAATTTAAGAACATAGTTTCTAAGAACGAATGACCAACCTATTCCTTTTAATGGATCTACGGACTTGGAACTCTCCGAACAGCTTAACGGAACTTTAACGGAAGCTGAAATAAAACTACAAAAATACATAGCACAGTCGTTGAAGGACCCAACAGATCATTTATCGGAGATTCAACCGCCAACATTTGCGCCTTCTGAAACTGACGATGCAGCTAGCAGTTCAGAAATAAGCCTACCTAAGAAACGCAAATGCGTCGAGCCAAAATCGGCCGCTTATTTACAAAATAAATACCGTGAAATAGATTACGAACTTAACAAACAAAGAATGTTTGGTTCCACGCATGGTTATAATACCCGTAGTAGTAAATGGACACCAGAAATTATGCTGCGTCGGCAGGTGGAAGAGGCAAACGTTGACGATGAGTAAAAGGTTGTATATCCATCGGAGAACAAAGAAACCAATGCGTGTATGTGGAGAGCACACACGCGCGCTCTGCACGCAGGGACCCAAGGGAGGAGAAATGGAACTAGCTTTCCTGAAAATAAAGTACGGAGGCTACGCGCAGTCAGCGACACATTTTCATTTCTCGTAGTATTTGCAAATCGGCAATACGAAACATATTTCATGGTATAAAACAAGAAATAACTTATGTCTATTGTGTTTCAAAATGTAATGTAGAAATTAACTGTAGACAGGAAACACGTAGTTGTTTTTGAAAATACTATTGTTGAAAATTCGGAAAAAAAATGTACAAGCAAACAATAGAAAATGCAAATACATATATATATATATATATATATATATATATATATATATATATATATACATTTGAAACACCATGGAATACGACAAATTTAAAAACAAGAAAGCACGAACCAAAACCATATATACAACCACATGTACAGTCGTGGGCATATTTAAATCAGGATTTGAAAATCGTCTAGTTTTGTTAAAATAGCTCGGATCCTGACATATGATACACCATTGGAAAGCTTGAAATCTCACATTTCTCGTGGTGTCTGTGTTTTTAAGATACAGGGCTCATGTGAGAATGCGCGAGCGTTAACCAGACCCCTTGCATTCGTCCTAAAGAAATAATTCAGTCAGAAAATTGAAAATTATTTAGCAAAAAGACAACAATATGTATAGTATGTTCTGATGAAAAAATATTTGAATTGTAATGTGCACGTGAGTAAAAAATACAAAAAGGTTGAACATAATTACTATTATTATTAACATTTGCAGTGGAGTTTATTTGATGGGACATTGCAACAATGCACAGGCTATTCTATGCTAAGCGTTTCACTTTCCATTGTTACAAATGCAAGGCAGCAGAGATGTTCCAGCATTGTTCTTTATATACGCAAACACGAAAGAACCGATCAAAGGACAGATATTTTGTTAGCCTAGTTGGTAATCAAAAAGGGAGGGGGGGGGCAGGCTAAGATCGCCTATGGCCTCCTAGCCTACACAAACGTAAAAATTACCAAGGAAGTGACAGGTGTATTAAAAATTTTGAGTCGAAAAAGCAGTAGTGAACGAAGGGGTTGAGGTAGGGGGGAAACAGGGCTTCTTCCTGGCTAATAGCAATATATCTGTGTTTAAATTTATTTTTTGTAGTTTCAGCTGAAGTAAATTATGTGTTGTTGGTATAGCTCAATTTTGAATCTTACAAGAAACGAGTGAGATCCATTGCTCACAGCATTAAAAAAAATTACGTAAATTCGAACAGCTTTGTTTTTTGTAAGAAATTTGTCAACAGGCTGCTTACACCTAAAAAAAAGGTAGTGTAGAATTAAAGTCATAAAAGGTAAAATAGAATTGAAAACAAACTTTAATGTTGCCGCTGGTGCAATACACTTGTTTTGTTGATCTTTAGAAATGCAATGAATGCATTTTTCACTTTTTAAAGACGAAAAGATCGAGTTAGATCGACTGGAAACAATAAAAAAATATATCTGATTTTTCAGTAAGTGAAATGGCCTATTATTTTGTCACCTAATGGTCAAGTCGCATGAATCGGCATGTCAGTTAGTATTTGGTCAACTGCCCGTGATTTCGTATCACTGCCTCCACTCAGTTTGGGGTACTTTCACACAAGTTCTGAAAATAATTTTGCTTTTGGTGGTACTCTTCCCACTTTTCCTGAAGAGCTAACCAAAGTTCATCAGCGTTTGAGCAAGCAATCAAATTTACTTCACGATTCATTCTGCCCAGACGTTTTCAATCGGTGACAAGTCCTTTCTTTTTGGAGGCCATTACAAAACGTTGACGTGGTTTTCATTTAACCAGGTTTGGATGATGCGAGCGTGTGGATCGGTGGTCTATCAAGCTAGAAAATCCAATCATTACCATACACAGCTTCCAATGATGGTTGCATATGGTTTTGCAGGACATCAACGTAGTGGTTCGAATTTAAGCGTGCAGCAGCTAGACGAATAGTGCACCGGGACCATGGTGTCCAATCCATTCCCTCTCATTAAGGCCAAATCTTTGATCTTATGTGCCGTTTGGAAATGATTGGCCCTTACGTCTCAAAAAACAGGTCGCTTTTGTCTTGCTATGATTTTAGGCTTGCGAACAGCTTGCAATGATGATTTGCGTGTACTTCATTTGCACCAGCCTACAGTATAAAAACAACAGACTATCACAAAGAACATAATGGAGCCGACATAGTGAACTAGCACGGATGGCAAGCGAGCAGCAATAATGATCATGCAAAAACCCCATATGGGTAAAGGGACCCATCAAGTTTTCGCCATAGAAAGTAGTGATATAAGAGCCAAAATGGCTGCCACCAAGTTTGTAGTTTGAATCGTGATCATTCAAACTAAATTAACAATCACCGAGGTGTCAGTTACGATTGAGTGATCAGGGTTGGGACGGGAAACTTGGTGGCAGCAATTTTGGCTCTGATATCACCACTTTCTATGGCAGAAACTTGATGGTACTTTTACCCCTATGGGTTTTCTGTACGATATCACCTCTTTTGGTTTTATGGTTTTGTTTTAGTAGAAATATTGATTGTGAGTTTCTTATGAAAATATGGTGGTTGATTAATTATATTCCCCGTTTTATTACATATGATTGTAAAACATACACAAGTGAGCACAAGTCAGTTTAGTTTAGACCTGTTTAGATTTCTTTTTCTTTTTTTTAATTCAAGAAGCGGTAATCCTCACGGATTTTCTTCCCCATAAACAGTTTAGTAGACGATGAGCTACTTTACTTATCTAGACTTACGTTAATGTGTCGCGCAAAATTAGGAAATAAATATCACATTTACTCAATTGTGGAGGCAACATCCAAAGACATGGGTTCGATTCTTCATGGGTGACTCATGATGACACTTATTTGTTTCGTTATTATTACTGCTCACTTTTCATCCTTGACAATTCGCACAATATCAGCTCTATTGTGGACTTTGATTACTTCTATTATTTACTGCCAATTTCATCAAAAATAACAAATACTGCAACAACGCTTTCTGATATCTTCTATCTGCTATTTGATAAATGCTAATACTTCATCTACACCCGAAGTAGTAATCTGTACAAAACTGAACTTGTTTACGGAATTTGATCGAGTTTCTGTCGTGTAAATGACTTGCAGCTTTGGATAAATTATGCCTCAAAAGGAGTAGCCAGCTGTTCGACCCATACCAATGCATATGCAATCTTAAGAGCAACCACTATAAGTTGTGTTTAACCTGTGGCAGTGCTCAGCCTATAGCTGTTTGAAAAAGTTGAAGTAGGGCCCAGGTAAAATCGAACTCTTGAAAACTGGTCCTTGAAAGTTTTATAGCAGGATGCCAGCCAGGAGTGTGTGAGAGACTATCATCATCCATTACCTACTATGGGAACTCTTTAGGCCTGTTCTGAATATTTTCCTTCTGCCCATGCCCCATTTGTGATTTCCCAGTTTGAAGCACAGGTTTGAAGCTCAGTGTGAAGCCCTTTACTAGATTATTTTCTTCATCCGAAATTGTCTGGTAAGATTCAAACTGAGCCGTGTCTTAAACACATAATTTAGTCGACCTGTAGCTCCACGAAATAAATTTAAAACAAATATATTGCCGGTGGCCTGGAAGAAGCCCTGCTCAACCGCCTCCCCCCCCTCCCCACCTTCTTTTTTGGTTCAAAACTTTTAATAAACCTGTCATTTCCGTGATAGTTTTTATGTTTGTTTATGTGAACAGCTCGACAACTTTTTTTTATCGTTTCTATTCCTCTTTGAAGAGAAGTATTAGCTTGGCTGGGAGACAAAGGGCGATCTTCGTCTCTCCCACCTCTCCTCCCCTCCAATGAGATTTTTTTTATTGATAACTGTAAAAAAATTTTGTTTCCAGTCAATCTAACTTGATCTTTTCGTGTTTAAAAAGTAAAAAATACAAGCATTGCATTTCTGAAGATCAACAAAAGAAGTGTATTGCACCAGCGGCAACATTAAAGTTTGTTTTCCATTCTATTTTACCTTTTATGATTTTAATTCTACACTACTTTTTTTTTTACGTGTAAGCTGTCTGTTGGCAAATTTCTTACAAAAAAACAAAGCTGTACGAATTTACGTAATTTTTTTAAATGCTGTGAGCAATGGATCTCACTCGTTTCTTGTAAGATTCAAAATTGAGCTATACCAACAACACATAATTTACTTCAGCTGAAACTACAAGAAATAAATTTAAACACAGATATATTGCTATTGGCCAGGAAGAAGCCCTGTTTCCCCCCTACTTCAACCCCTTCGTTCACTACTGCTTTTTCGACTCAAAATTTTTAATACACCTGTCACTTCCTTGGTAATTTTTACGTTTGTGTAGGCTAGGAGGCCATAGGCGATCTTAGCCTGCCCACCCCTCCCCTCCCTTTTTGATTACCAACTAGGCTAACGAAATATCTGTCCTTTCATCGGTTCTTTCGTGTTTGCGTATATAAAGAACAATGCTGGAACGATCTCTACTGCCTTGCATTTGTAACAATGGAATGTGAAACGCTTAGCATAGAAAAGCCTGTGCATTGTTGCAATGTCCCATCAAATAAACTCCACTGCAAATGTTAATAATAATAGTAATTATGTTCAACCTTTTTGTATTTTTTACTCACGTGCACATTACAATTCAGATATTTTTTCATTAGAACATACTATACATATTGTTGTCTTCTTGCTAAATAATTTTCAATTTTCTGACTGAATTATTTCTTTAGGACGAATGCAAGGGGTCTGGTTAACGCTCGCGCATTCTCACATGAGCCACTGTATCTTAACACAGACACCCTGAGAAATGTGAGATTTCAAGCTTTCCAATGGTGTATCATATGTCAGGATCCGAGCTATTTTAACAAAACTAGACGATTTTCAAATCCTGATTTAAATATACCCACGACTGTACAAACATAATATAATACGAAAAATAATGGTAAAATAAAATATAAATGATAACTATTTACATACACATGTTGCAAACACAAAATTAAGAACAAGTAAAACAAAAATCTGCTTGACAGCAAAAGCAATGAAAATGAGAAAAAAAATGGAACAAGGAAAATGTTCAAAATATGTACATACAGGTATTACAATCACAAGTATTGTAACACATTAAAATTAAAACAAATTGAACATAAACAGCAAAATAATATTGAGCAAAACACAAGCGTGAACAAATCGAAATTAATAAAATAACATGTAAGTAAAATAAAATGGGAACACTGAACAGTGAAAATAAAATACCTGAAATAGAAAGAAAAAATTAATAAATTATATTCACGAATTTAAGAAATTTGGTTTAATCTAACGACCAAATAATTGAAATATGAAATAACAGTAAAGAAATTAAAATTTTGTTTGGGCTTAAAGCCTTAACATTTGAAAAAATTAATAAAAATAATCAAAATAGACAATTAATTTGGAAAATTTCCAGAAATCTGTGATTGTAAATGAATGTAATTAAGCAAGGAAAATATTTACAAATTATTTACAAACGGCATCAGCCGTTACCATAAACACATGTCGAATTCGGCCACACCGCTTTTTTAGCGGCGGGTCGAATTCAGCAGTAGCGAAGATGGCTTTAGTCGTCGCCATCATCGTCGCTATTGGCATCGCCACCATTGTGGTCATCTTAAATAAAATAATAAATACAGTGGATTAATATTCCGTTCGTAAAATAGTACAATGTATGTGAAATTGACATGTATGTGGCTCATTATAATCATAAAATATTTTGCACATAGCGAAACATGACGTATCTTTAATTTCTCTCATGTTCATAAGAACAATATGGAGGGAATCACTGTGGTCTATAGACGAGAGGAGTACGTTCAAAGCAACATAGTGATAGCTTGAACATGTTCCTTCTCGACATTTTTACTGTTCTATAATTATATGAAATGTTTTCAGCATGAGTGATATTCATCCCCCCCACCCCCACCCCTCTATTAACGAAAAATAACGTTGAAAATAATAATAAATTCAAAACAAGTATCAACGCGGAAATATGCGGCAGAGTGTCCTAATCGGTAGTAAGTTATCCTATTTAACGAGAGTTTGAATGTGCAGCGGAATTTCTCCTACGTGCGTAGAGCCTCAACATCCAGCGCTTAGTTCACGCTGCCGCACTCATTGCGGCTAATGGCTTACAAATCAAAATTACGACGTTAAACTCGATAACCAAGCGGATAGTTGGCGGATACTTCAGTATTGATGTCTTAAAACACAAAATTGTGGAAAATTGCCATTTAAAACTTTGTTTATGAATTATTGTATTTTACAAATTATTTTATCCCTTCCCCCTCTCCCACAAAATCGGTCTGAACTTACGAATATCAACCCACATGACTAAATAAGAGAAAAAATCATTCTTGGACAATGAAAGGGTACCATGACTAAATAAGCAAATGAGTACGGATTCCTTTTCCAAGAATATTGAACAAAAATGTAGCGGAACATTCATTTTCATGAATTTGGATGAAACAATGAAGGTTCCGGGCAAACAGTAAAATAATTATTTTTCAAGTACATGCTTCAAGATTGAACAAATTGTACAAATACAGAACAACATTTAAAATTTTACATCAATAGGTAATAATTCATAAAATTCAAAATGTATACCTAAATTAATTTAATATTTCAATTTTACATCCATATGGAAATGAATTATAAAGCAGAATGTTAAGATCTTATACAGCACGACAATTTGTACAAATTCCTACTTATGCAGTTCAAAATAAGAAAGAAAAGAATAAGCAATAATTGCACAACATGTAAATCACATTACGTTGATTTAAGTTATATTGTCAAAATTAAGTCTTACCTGGATGGCCAAAATATACAGCCTAGTCAACCAAAATTAAGAAACGAGCTTTTGCATTTTGATGCAATTTGTCATTACTTTTGAGAACCATTGATTTTAAAGGTAAAATGTTCGAAAAAATATATAGCGAATAAAGATATATTTTTCTCAAGTAAAGCAATAATATGATTTTGCATTCATATATCTATATTTAGATTTTTTTATTGTCCAAAAGGAGCAATAATGTAAATTTGAATTTAAATATTGCATTCAAAAATGATTTTCTTGAAAAACATTTTAAGAAAGGCAATAATTGCCGTTTGAAGTCAAAACTAACATTTAAATTTGTGAAAACTACACGTAACTGTTATTAAATACGTTTAAACATATATTTCAAATAAATATAGCTACAAGATGTAAATTAATTACAAATCAAAATTAATATTGAAATTTTCTTACCATATCGTCCATTGTGGCAGATGGGACATGTATCTCGGCAGGCAGCCGGACGCAGGCAACGTTGGAGTCCACTGCCGGAAGCTCCTGCATTTACTTCGGCGACGGAGGCTAGCGGCTGCAGTGGAGGCAAATTGGCATATGGGTCGTCAAAAGGCAGCTCCGGGAAAATTTCCGGAAAGGGATCCGAAAGGCCATCCCCTTCCAGCAGGGCCATAGAATCCAAGGTTTGCTGCCAGAGTGCATACAAATTCTCTGTATTAATGGCCCTTTGCAAGTAGTCAGTGAAGGACTCGGAAACGGAAGGTAGCACATGTACCTTGTGTGCGGGCAGGAATTCCCGGACAGCGGACTGCAGTTGAGGAAATGTCTGGAAACCCTAACCCTAACCTAACCTAATGTCGGAAACCCTAACCTGCTGCACCAACATTGTTTCCGGCGGAGGTGTTTCCCCAGAAAAGATGTTGCAACCAGAATTTTCCCTTAAGGACTTCAAGGAAGTATAGACGATACATATAATCTAGGGGGTCAAGACCCATCAGCAGAGAAAGGACGGTCAAAAGTAGGTCGAAGCTTTTCACCCTTGACCATGGGAAGCAAAGATAGCTACCCAACCGTAGAAGCTAAAAAACAGCATACTTCACTCCACTGTGAAAATAAAAGCCTAAAAATCCAAATAAGAAGACAAATCAGAAACATTGATTTTGTGAATAAATATTTATTTATTTTTTTTACAGCATATTGACACTTGATATGTACTACAAATTTGTAACAATATGACTAGTAACTTGAAAATCTTGTAACAACAGTATGACTTAAGGAAATGTTTTCATGTCTGTCAGAAATAAAATCATGCTTAAGACAGATGAAAATTGTCATGGATGGCAGAGCAGAGTGGATGAGGGAAAGAAAGGGTCAAACCAGTGTGATGCAAAGATAAATTTCAAAGATAAGTGATTCTTATCCAGGTAATGATGAATGAAGACACTAACATGCTTTCCCCACCCACCCTGCCGACCATAAAAGTGAAAGTTAAAAGTCACCATTAATAATGGAATACAATTTAAAATTGGTGAAATTTGAAAATGGAAATATAGTCATAATAAGTTTCCATAAATATTAGGGCAGATAAAGGTTCAGTGCCATGCAGACTAAGACACATTTGATTAGGTCTTAAAAACATTGATATGCTAAGGCATATAGGTCTTCAAGAGGCAGCTCCGGAAAAATTTCCGGAAAGGGATCCGGAAGTACATCCCCTTCCAGCAGGGCCATAGAGTCCAAGGTTTGCTGCCGGAGTGCATACAAATTCTCTGTATTAATGGCCCTTTGCAAGTAGTCAGTGAAGGACTCGGAAACGGAAGGTAGCACATGTACCTTGTGTGCGGGCAGGAATTCCCAGACAGCGGACTGCAGTTGAGGAAATGTCCGGAAACCCTAACCTGATGCGCCAACGTTGTTTCCGGGAGGTGTTTTCCCAGAGAAGATGTTGCGACCAGGATTTTCCTTAAGGACTTCAAGGAAATTTAGACAAAAAATATAATCTAGAGGTCCCTCCCTCTGTAGCATTGGAGCAAAAGCGGGTTCCCCAGACTCCCGACGAGGGCACGTAGAAAAGAGAGCCAGAAGTTTCTCACAAAATTCATAGTGGCTTCCGCACACTAAGAATACTACAATGTTTATCGACAAAATCCGAAAAAAGTACTTAATGCTATGCAGCATTTTAGAGCAGGCACTCTTTTCTAGACGAGGACGTTTGGGTGGACGATCCATGGTAATTGATGAAGATTTGGAGAGCAAAGCAGAAAACGAATGACCGGATTGAAGCACACAACTTCGTGTGAGGATAAAACCATCTAAATTTCGCAAGACCAAAATGTTACCCAGAAAGGGAAATAAGAAAGCCAATGGCTGCAGAGTTCAGGGTTGACGTCACGAAAAACTAGGGGTCATCTTTACCCAGGTACAAGCCACCCAATCTGTTCACCTGGTAAACATCAGCCATTGTTTACAAGATCTCGACATGTCTAAGTTTTCAGGTCAGATCCGGGCGGCAGGCCTAATGAGCCGGGCCCAGAACCCTTTCAACCCACCGACCACTTTCATTTATTGCCCCCTCCCTCCTCAGTGGGGCGACGCATGCTCGTCAAGACCCATCAGCAGAGAAAGGACGATCAAAAGTAGGTCGAAGCTATTCACCCTTGACCATGGGAAACAAAGATTGCTACCCAACCCTAGAAGCTAAAAAACAGCATGCTTCACTCCACTGTGAAAATTAAAGCCTAAAAATCCAAATAAGAAGACAAATCAGAAACATTGATTTTGTGAATAAATATTTTTTTATTTTTGTTTACAGCATATTGACACTTGATATGTACAACAAATTTGTAACAATATGACTAGTAACTTGAAAATCTTGTAACAACAGTATGACTTAAGGAAATGTTTTCATGTCTTTCAGAAATAAAATCATGTTAAGAGAGATGAAAATTATCATGGATGGCAGAACAGAGTGGATGAGGGAAAGAAAAGGTCAAACCAGTGTGCTGCAAAGATAAGTGATTCTTATCCAGGTGACGATGAATTAAGACACTAACATGCTTTCCCCACCCTCCCTGCCGACCGTGAAAGTGAAAGTTAAAAGTCACCATTAATAACGGAATAAAATTTAAAATTGGTGAAATTTGAAAATGGAAATATAATCATAATAAGTTGCCATAAATATTGGGGCTGATAAAGGTTCAGTGCCATGCATACTTAGACACATTTTGATTAGGTCTTAAAAACATTGATATGCCAAATAAGCATGAGAATTTCTGGAACCTCTCATGTAAGTTCAGAACTTAAAATACGCCTATGTGATTTTCAGCCTAATAGGGGACAATTATTAGAGCCCAGTATAAGTAAATCCACCCAAAACCAAAACTGGTAGAAAAACCCGCCAAGTTTCCAAAAACGGTTGGCCTTTGAAGGTAGTGATATCATTCCACCAGGGAAAGGCCGCCAAGGTTAATCCTACTAGCCAAGTTAATCGCACTGAATAGTACTTTGGACGTTAAATGAAAACTTGAAGATTGCAACCACTAGTAGCAATCTTCTAGTTTTCATTTAACTTTCGAACTATTACTATGTGCGATTAACTTGGCTAATAGGATTAACCTTGGCGGCCTTTCCCTGGTGGAATGATATCACTACCTTCAAAGGCCGACCGTTTTTGGAAACTTGGCGGGTTTTTCTACTAGTTTTGGTTTTGGGTGGATATCACAACTTTCATAGGACTGTGAACGTACATAAGGTTACACCATCTGTTTAACATGCTTCAATCCCATTTTTTCACACACTGACTAACAATCGCTGATTTCGTTCGCATCGCTCACTCAATTAGCGCATCCCCTTCAGTTGTTTTGTTTATCCCTGCAACTTCCCCTTAATTTTTCAAGATTTCGTTCACATTTATTCATGCAGAAACCCCCGAAGGTCGCTGTTACTAAAACAGCAGAACGCGAAGCATTTTTTTTTGGGGGGGGGGGGGTTATTAACAAAAAACCCATTAGCTCGTGTATACTCGTATTATTGCGTAACCATCATCTAACGTGCATCCCTTTATTCTTACGCAATCCACGGCTACATTAATATTTCTTTATTTTGTCCTTCGTTACAATTCAGTTTTTAGCTCGTCCAGGCTTTTACAATAAATCTAAGGACCAGTCTTCATTGTTCAAGCCATTGTTGCTTAAAATCTTTGGTTGCAACTTGGATAAGAAACGAAATTTAAATTCGCCGGTGGCGAATATCAAAACCCTCCCATGCATTTGTCCTGACCCCTACAACCCCCCAAACCAACAAAAGAACCATCCTCAGCTCACCATGCATCCGTGTGCAAAGGTTCAGGTACGTAGGCCTTCTCAATTTTGCACTAGCCATGAGCAAAAAGTGTATGGGATTTAACATGGCAAAAATCTTATTAGCTAGTCAGCTAGCTAGACAGCTAGACAGCTAGCTAGCCAGACAGTAACATAAAAACAACGTTATTGACGCATCTCTTTCTCTATGATTGGTGGACACTCATCCTTTAAATTTTAGTTTTTCTTAATCTCTGGCCCTTCCCCTTATATTTTCCACAATTTGAAACATTTCTGTCGCATTGGGATTTATCCTCAACATACCAAAATATGCTTTCAATTGCTTACAGTTAACAGACACATGTCTGCTAGTGAGCCGCCTTTTTATCATTAACAATTTTTAACAATCGGATGTCTGCAATGGGATGATCTACTGTTACTTGGCGGCGACACACTAGCATGTGTCTATATGAACGAAGTACATCTAAATATGTCAGTACATACACACATTAGCTGATATGTAAGGCACAGTGTTATAGTACCTCAAACTTTTTCAGGGTGAATGTATTGGATCATGCTTTGTCAGAGTCAATGGATTGACTAAACTTTTTCAGGGTCAATGGATTGGACCAAGCTTTTTCAGTGTCAGTTTAATTGACTACCAGATGAGACGATAATTACTCATCTCCAGTACTGAACAGTATTCCAAGGGAAGCGGGTCATTCCCAAGGTTTTATTAAATTATTCAAAATTAAAACAGCAGGTCAAATGTACCGTAACACTGTATTAAGAACTATGAAACGCAGGTTTGCTAGAAACACTGCAGATCAGGTCATTAAATCAGCAGCACTTAGGTATTGCCTAGATGAAAACAGAAATAATACCAATAATAAAATAAAATTAAAAAAAATAAGTAATGATGAAATATAGTATAACGCAATATCGCTTCATAGAATATTCTGGATGATAATAATCAAACTGTCTTTAATTTGACTAGAATCATCAAATGATTCAGTCTACTGGTACATGCAGATGTCCAGTATATAGCCACTCATGTTCAGGAGGGCGATGTAACACAGGCTGTTACACGAGTTGCTTTGCCTTGTGCAGAAGCGCTCATGGTTGATACTTGTGGTATTTTGTTGGTGTTTTGTGCTGCACGATGCGCACATGCACAAAATATGAAATGTTAGTAGAGCTAGGAAAACACTAGGCTCACGGCTATCGAATAGAAAATTGGCATAATGTAGTATTCATAATAAAGGTGTTTCTTAAAGGGATTATGTGATGCCTGAGGGTGATTGGTCTCTTTGTATTGTCACATAATTAGTCGAAAGGGTAACACACCACGACTGGCATTTCTTAAAAGTCACACACTCGTCAAAATGGGTGACAATTTTCACACGTAGTTATCATACTACACATAAATAATGTAAATCGAAAAAAGACACGGCATAAGAAATGAGTATCACTACTCGATATGCCACAGATTGCCAATTCATAGCCAAAATATGAAGGTTATTTTCATATACTGAAATATGCGAAATATTGAATTTCAGTCTGGATTAAATGGTTAATTAAGACATTTTTCAAAGGGTATATGTGTAGGTTACACTTAAATCGGGGCTAAGCAAGAAAAGCTTTGGAAACGATAGAAAATCCCAACCCCCCCACGTCTTAATATTATAATCTATAAGTTGCTAACTAACAGCATGTTAGAACTTAAACTTAGTTTTTGCCAGTTTGGATCTCATTCAGGGACCAAATACGTGATAAAAAATACAGAAATATACAAATTTCTGCGGCGATCTGTAACCATGTTAATGTTATAAGACATTTTATTTATAAGAGAGTAATGCTATTGTATCCCGATGAAATCTTGTCTCCATTGGTATGGCGAATGGAAAAGTAAAATGGATTGACAACGTCAATCAGTAACGTTCATAACAAACTCGATATGCACATGATTAATGAATCATGAATTTAGCTTGAAAGAAGAAAAAAAGTAATTAATTACAGTCACAATTTGGCATCGAGTGACATGCTTCAAACTTTGAAGAGGCAAAGAAACAAGATTTCATAAGGAGAAAAACCTTGAGTTTCAAACGTAGCGTGTAATGTTGTTCATTCTCTTCTCGTTATCCAGCCATGCGAAACTGGGTCAAATGAGCCAGCAGCAGCCAAAACGAAAACAGAGAGAGAGAGAGAGAGAGGGAATGTCAACACAGCCTTGAAAGACCTTGGTTGAAGATGCGGCCAACTCAAGGGCGGTAGAGCGCGCAGATGAGGAGATAGTACTCCACCCTGCCCAACGAAAGGGAAACCAGATGCCTATTAAAAGAATGGAGAGGAAGATACCCTCATTCTTTTTCAGCTCAACAACTACAAGCTTATAAAGTTGAAATGAAAATTTGTTCAATTACAGGGAATTGCAACGTTCAGGTCACGCAAGCACAAAACTTTAGCTACAATTAGTCCAAAAGCCCACCCAGACTAGGTTGCTCATATTAATGGGGCAATTAATTACACGATACATGTTCTGGCTTTTGCGGGGGATCTTTTTTACCTGAAAACGAGGTTGTTTTTCCTACCCGCACAACTATTTTCGGAAACTATGGGCCAGTTGGTGAATACAAAGCTCTTACTAAGGTCATGTAAAGTGATTTTTTTGTTAATAAAGAAGCTGGGTTTGGAAGCTAAAATGCAGGAACCATTAAGATACCGTGATTTTAGTTTGGGCAGGGATTATGTTAGGGTATAATTAAGCCTAATTAGTCTTTATTATAGAAACATTACAGCTAATTAAATATATGCATATTTTCTTAAATATCATACATTTATTAAATGCATGAATCAAGTATTACTCATGCTAGACCCAAAAATGGCTCCAGTGACTAATATATAGAAGGGGCCCTTTTCAAAGAAGACCGGAACTGTGTAAATTCCTTTGCAAATTGAACCACCGTAATTACAGCTATTGTTAAGTTGAGGAGATGGCATTTTTAACTATGACATTATTTACGACACGATCAGCGAAGCGTAGAATTTCCGGAAGGAATTCCAATTAGTTCGGAACGTCATCCATGAACGATCATGATCCTAATCGCAACAATTAATCTATTGCACGAAGGTGTGCAGTGGACAGTTCATTAAGTCAGCGAGCTACTCAAGCGCACAATACCTAGAATCAGCAGATGCACCTCGAAAGCGACAATGCAATGAATGACAAGCACAACGGTCCTTAATTTGCAATTAAGACCTGAACTGTCAAGACACGCAATTTCTATTCAGCACACTAATCAATCAAATAGATTGCTAAGCGATAATGCACTGGTATTTAAGCGGACTTCAGGAATGTGGTTTTATCATTCGACTTTTGAAGGTTTACACGTTGCCACCATTCTCTGAGCCTTGCTAGTCACAGACGTACCCAGCCGTGCCGCGCACCCGACGCACAGAGCCGGGAGACGGGAAGCCGAGTGACTGAGCGTCAGCTACGGAGGAGCTTCACGGGAGCTAAGTATCATTCCGTATCATTTAACAACGATTGTTGTGCTTAACAATAGTAAGCCAAGTGCTTAATCCTTTAAGGCCAATCATTATTAATGATCCTTTATTAGGAATTATTCCAAATGCAATCATAGTAAGAATGCCAATTGCCAACTGTTGTTGATTTAACGTAAACAAACCAAACTCGAAGTGCAATCATTATAACTTGATTATTGACCAGTGTGGTTCATATTTTGTACAAAAGCGAGTCGATTAAAGGCCCAGAATATTATTGAATTGTTGCTTATCATTACGCCTTCCTTTTCAAGTGCCATATTCATGTGTTATATTTAGGTTGAATACAACTGATCCATCCTGACAATAATGGTTTATTTTGGGGCAATTGTTCACTAAAATAGATTATTACACTACCCAATCGAAATTTTCGCATATCGCCTTTACAGGTCCCCATGAGGGAGATTTTTTTTGGGTTATAAAGAAG
Source organism: Lithobius niger (assembly GCA_023313725.1). Lineage (NCBI taxonomy): Eukaryota > Metazoa > Arthropoda > Chilopoda > Lithobiomorpha > Lithobiidae > Lithobius > Lithobius niger. Next base: position 79,674 of record JAHWFP010005231.1, on the reverse strand, counting down.
CCCACAAATAAAAGCATCTGAAACAGAAAAGGTTTAGTGCATACAGGACTACAAAAGACTCTTACTGCCAAGCCAAGTAAGCATAAGTACACAAGTAACTCCGTAAGTTTTGCATCAGCTAAATAATAGTGAAATATGTCAAATATTATTGTTTCTAGGGTTTTCCTCTATTTTACAATAGTAACTCCTTAAGTATTGAAAACAGGAAAAAGTTTGAAGTGCTTGTTCCCACTTCTGGGTCTTTTACATAGTTAAAAAGGTTTACACTGTTTACCAAATTTTAAAATTGCCACTTTATTTTTTTGAGGAAACTGACATTTTGTGGCAAAGTTAATTTCAAGTAAAAGAAAAATGACATATTTTTAAAGAACACTAATTTTACTGAAATCAACAATATGTGGTCCGCGCTGCACTAAGCAGGAATATCGTACCGCATAAGAAGACTTTAAGCAAAATTAAAGGTACATATTATGGTTTTATAAAAGAAAGTTGTCAAATGATACATCCCGCTATTTAAAACCTGTTTGAGTCCGGATTATGTCCAATTGCAGCATCTTTTTTTTTCTGTGTGACTGCCAAAAACACCTCGCCATCCACTTTTAACCTAGGTTGTGATAACTGCTAGAAAAAGGTATTCTGTGGGCGCATAGAAGAATGTAATCTCTATTTAACAACAATACTAGTATCACTGGAATGGTTTATGGTTACCAAACAACTTACAGTTTTTAAATAAACACTGAGGGGTTTAAAGGTCATATCCATAACTTAACATAAGTTTAACAAACACTGGGAGGTTTGAGATAAAAACCAGCAACTTTTTAACGACAGGGTTAACCTTTAACTTCCAGAGATAGGCAGACATATTTTTATGAAGAATGTGTTTCATCAAACTTAAAGAAGGGCAAACTGGGACCGAGTTTCCCCGTAGAATATTCCTAATGAATATTTTGAATCCAAGTCGCCTAGTTTCATGTAGCTTTCTCCCACAGAGAGAGACGTTGAAGCTGCATGAAAAAAGGATCATTGGTTCTTAAAATTTTGGCATAAAGGTCCGAATCGGGAAATAACTGACAACTTCATTCAGTAGAGTAGAACTCACGACAAACCCTTTAAAAATGTTTAATAAAAAAAATAAGCCATTATTAAATAACAAGAACTAAACAGAGAATTGTCAGATCACCATTTTTTGACTATAACTCGTTCAAGTTAAAGTTAAGCAACATTACGACTAAGTACATCTGCATTAGTGTGTAATTTTATCAGCAAACAAAATTATTTATGTTTACAGTTTGTACTTCCTAGATGTAGCCACAGTTGCTGTGGTACACCACTCTTTACAGTTTGAAACTTATGAAGGAAAATTAAAGCGTTAATTTTCTAAATTTACATACAAAAAATATTGACTCCACAGGGAGTAAACGCAAGTTACTTAGGTTAGGTTATAATTTAAAACCTCAGATCTTCCTTTTTAAATCTACTTGGGTCTGTTTGTTTACAAGAAGCATTTCATTTTTTGCCTTTTTTCGAAAAGTGTTGTTTTCCCTGCACTACAAACAATGTTTGGCTGGCGATCGGGTTTCATGTTTTAAAAAGGTGATAATGGGACTGCATGCCGCAAGAGATAACATGGCTCTTGTCGTCACGCATGGCTGCATCATCAGTTAATTGGTTTGACACACTTGCCTGTAACGCAGCTTTTAACGGTTTTTAAATCGTTTACCGGTTGGAGAAATAAACACCCAGTCACTTATAACGATTTCGAACGTAATAATTCGTCGAGTGTTGTGGCCGTACTGTACCGTGCCTTTCCAAGTCGCTCTGCACCACGGCCACGTTCCGAGCGTGACTTGATTTCACACGTAATAAATATCGAAATGTGGCCGGCCACGTTTTTCGACTGCCCTCTGATGGTCGAGCTCGGAACCAAACTATGGAAACGGAAATTAAAGCAGACCGAAGTGAAACTTGAGCGAAGTGAAGTTTGAGCGGCACTGTCTCTTTGGCCACCTCATCCATGTGCGGGAAAAAAAAACTTGGAAGAAATGTTTATGGAAGAAATAAAGATAACTGCCGTGTTTGTTTTGTTTTTTCTGTTGTAGTTAGATTAGGTTAGATTAGTTGCCTGGTAAAATATTTTAAGGCAAAGTTTGGCATTTTAAGTTGATAAAAACAGTTTAAACTTATTTTTTACCAATAGTTACCTCAATTGTTTTTGTAGCGGAAAATGTTTTTTGGCTACAATATAGGCAACAAGTAAAAAAAAATAGAGAACCATACTGTCGGAAGGAAAAAAAGTAGAAATATGTGGAATTTAGACTATTAAAATGTTCGGTTTGTTTATTTTTTGTTTGTTTATCTGTGTGCCCTTCTTCTATTCCTCCAGAAGTAAGGCCCGTAGAAAGAAGAGGAGAGTAGTGCCAAATGAAAGATAATTAAATTACCCTTCGGATAGGCCTATTTTCATTGTTCTATTCTGACTTTTTTTTACTCTTAAATACGGAAGTGAACTGCGAGTAAAGTTACCCGTGTGCGGAAAAAAAATCTGGCTAAAATGTCCAAGGAAAAAATAAATTGTGTTGTCGTTTTGTTTTTTCTGTTGTTGTTAGGTTAGGTCAGTTAGTTGCCGTGGCAAAAATTTCTCCAAGGAACGACTTGCCTACCGCTGTTCTCTTTTGATTTTTTTCGCTTTTTTTTCCCGCAAGCCTTTTTTTCAATCGGCTGGTGTTTTTTTCCATTTTCTGTTTTTTTTAAAGAATTTTAAAATCTTTTCTCAGAACCAGGCCACCTGAGCGTTACTAATAACTTTGTTGAAACAAGTTTGCATTCAAAGGGTTGTGTCAGTTTTAAGATACCATTATGTTATCTCACTAACTTTTTTTCCGCAAGCATTAGATTTCGCATATGTAGTCGCATATGTAGTTTTTTTTTGTTGCAAACTAGTGTAAATTGTAAAACTTACACTAACCTAATACCGATTTCACACTTAATAAATAAAGTGAACGTGGCCGTGATTTTGCGCTCCAGCTTGTCCACGTTTCAAGGCCGGCGTGGTTCAGTGCTGTACGAAGTGGAGCGGTTTGCTTTAATTATTACGTTTGAAATCTGATGCGTGCCATGCCACACTGCGTGGAAGTGACGAAACGGCCTGCGACCCCATAATGCAACGCACTGTTCGACCCCAAATCAAACAAACTGACGATCTAATCAAAGCAGACTACGACTAATATAAACATAGCTTTAAGCTTTTAAGTTTTTGACAAACAAATTAAGAAAGCGTCGACAAACGTTTAGGCCTAAAGTCAGAATTTTTGTGGCAGGAGAATTGGCCACAAAACTAAACGGAGAAGACTTGCAAAACATCCTACCTATTTTCACCGAACACGTATTTCTTAAATAGCATCGCGACTACATATGCGAAAACTAATGCTTGCGAAAAAAAGTTAATGAGGTAACATAATGGTATCTTAAAGCTGACACAACCCTTTGAATGCAAACTTGTTTCAACAGAGTTGTTAGTAATGCTCAGGTGGCCTGGTTCTGAGAAAAGATTAAAATAATTCTTTAAAAAAAAACAGTAAATGGAAAAAAAAACCAGTTGCGGAAAAAACAAACAAAGGAAAAAAAAGATAAAAAGATAAAAGCGATAGGCAGGTCGTTCCCTGGTGAAATTTTTTGCCACGGTAACTAACCTGATCTAACCTAATAACAACAGAAAAAAACAAAACAAAACGACAACACAATTTATTTTTTCCTTGGACATTTTAGCCAGGCTTTTTTTTTTCCGCACACAGGTAACTTTACTCGCAGTTCACTTGTGTATTAAAGAGTAAAACAAATTAGAATAGAACAATGAAAATAGGCCTACCCGAAGCGTAATTTAATTATCTTTCATTTGGCACTACTCTCATCTTTCTACGGGCCTTACTTCTGGAGGAATAGAAGGGCACACAGATAAACAAACAAAAATAAACAAACGAACATTTTAATAGTCTAAATTCTTCATATTTCTACTTTTTTCCTTTCGACGTATGGTTTTCTATTTTTTTTTATTTGTTGCCTATATTGTAGCCAAAAAACATTTTCTGCTACAAAAACATTTGAGGTAACTCTTGGTAAAAAATAGGTTTAAACCATTTTTATGAACTTAAAATGCTAAACTTTGTTTTAAAATATTTTTCCGGGCAACTAATCTAACTAAATCTAACTACAACAAAGAAAACAAAACAAAAACGGCAGTTATCTTTATTTCTTCTGAAAACATTTTTTCCAAGTTTTTTATCCCGCACACGGGTGAGGTGGCCAAACGAACAGTGCCCACTTAACATTTGCCGAGTCTACTTTAATTTCCGTTTCCGTAGTTGGGTTCCAAGCTCGACCGTCAGAGGGCAGTTGAAAAACGTGGCCGGCCACGTTTCGATATTTATTACATGTGAGATCAAGTCACGCTCGGATCGTGGCCGTGGTGGAGAGCGGCTTGGAGTGGCACAGTACGGAATGGCCACAACACGCGGCGAATTATTACATGTGAAATCGGTATTAGGTTAAATGAATGTTTAAACATGAGTTCTGGTTTATGATTTACATACTCACGTACTGACACATTATATTCATAGTTTACAATTAGGTTACGATTTTAACCAGTTTAATTGAAAAACAGTACATTGATGCTTTCATCTGACAGCAACCTATCTTTTTTAAGGATTGACACACTGTATTTAACTTTAGGTTAGATTTATAACCTTCGATTTCACTGAAAAATACCTATTATAGCCTGAAAACCAAAACGATCAACGTTTCCACCCTCACTATAATAAATCTTCAGCAGCAAAACATCGGATCCTAATTTTTAAGGACGTGAAAAAAAAACCTGCATTTAAATGCATGAGTTTACACAAGACTATTTTTAAGTTACATTCGTTAACGCAAACTATTTTTAAGTTAGGTGAAAACTGGACAAAGTGACTTCTCCAAACTCTGGGAAGAAATCAAATTTACAATTTAATGAAGCAAGTTTGGGGCTCACTTTAGATTTATCGGACATCCTTTTGACTGTAAGACTGTCATCTGACTTGACCCTTCTAAGTTTAATTCTAGGAGAATCACTACAAGCTGGTTCTGTAAAAGAACGGTTACGAATTTCTACCCATTCGTTAAACTTAGGCACTGACACTGAATTCTTAGCTTGGTCCGAGCCAGCTGGCTCATTATGACCACTACGAGAAACTTGACGCCCATCGTGTTTATGATCTGTGCTTGACCAGCCTGGCTGCTTGCCAATGGCGGATCTGTTGTTTGGGGGAGGGACGTTCTTAACTGCCGTTCCTGTGGTTGGCTTGACCACTCCGGCTGAGGGGTCTTGCTGCTTCCAGACTGGTCGGGTCTTAGTGAGTACACGTTTGCGTGACTTTTTGACTGACAGGGGAGCGCTGTGGGTTGAGCGTCCACTTTAGTGGGAGGAGCTATGCTACAAGCAAGTTTAGGGTTTGACACATGATCATCGAGCGATGAGTTAATCGAAGGCCTGCGCAATTGGTTTAATAAATCAATTCCTTTTACGCCTAATACAACATCAATGAGTGAATTAGAGGCTGGAGAAATGCAAGCTGTAACTCTCATGTTTAAGCCCTGTTTTAATTTTAGAATTAAGTTGACTTGTTCTAAGTCGACAACACTATCATTTAAAATACTATTGCAAAGCCAATTTTTGGTGATTTTGCAACTTACGATCGATACTGTGCTGGCCGTATCTTTAAGGCAAGTCACGGTATGTTGACCAAGTTTACATTTAAAAGTGATTGGCATTAAAATGTGCTGTGCATTTTTATTTACATTAAAGCATGCATTTGCTGTCTCGGTTTTAACTCTATTAAGTTGGGGACACGCATTACGCAACTGAGTGCTGGAATTACACTCGTAACAATACCTAGTTTTGTTATTAGGATTTATATTGTTGGGGCTCTTAGCAGAGCTAGTCTGAACCTCAGTAGCTTTAGCATCTGTGCTATTTAAGCTGCTGACAACACACGGACACCCAGCTGGGTTAACTCCAATACTAAAACTACGGTTGCCATTTATGGTGGCGGCCATTAGCTTTAGAAGTTTGGCTGGTTGGCTGTGCGTTAGTTTGCACCTTGCCTCTTTTCTGTGCTTCCTCTACAGACATTTGTTTAGACCTAGTAGTCCACTCGTCCGCTAATTTGGCGGCTTCTTCAAACGTACCTAGCTTGATTTGGTCCAGGAACAATTTTTTTAGGCTGGCAGGACAGGATTTCATGAGCTGCTCCATGAGTACCAAGTTAACTAAATTATCATATTTAGAATTAACTGCTGCGAGTGACACCCACCTATTGAAAAGGTTTTGCAATTCAAAGGAATACTCATGATACTGGATTTCTGGGTCTTTTTGCAAACTGCATCTGCACACTTTCCTTAGTTTGGAAAAATCGTTCAAGTAATTTACTTTTAAAAATATCATAGTCGTGCATTTGAGTTGGACTAAGTTGTGAACAGACTTTAATTAAAATTTCTCCTAATAACGACTGTAGGCCTAAGACCCACTCGTCCATGGAAATTTTCTGAATTAACATAGTTCTTTCGTAAATTTGCAGAAAGGAATTTATTTCTGTTTTAGGACCCCGTTTTGTAATGAGCCTAACTACAACGGCAATTTCACCCAGCTTGCTTACTGGATCTGGCCTAGTAGGAGCAGGGAAAAAGTTAGGGTTAGCTGCGTGTAACCTGGCAAGCTCGATCTGTTTATCAGCTAATGCGACTTCACGCTCTAGGCGTTGAATTTCATTGGCGTTACCTACATCGCTAATTTGTGCCTGCTGGTCTTTTGATGCCAGCTCGTGAATGCGATTACGTTCGGCTTCTTGTCTTATGTTAATGGCCTCAGCACAACTTTTGTCGGCTTCTTCTCTCGCTTTAATAGCACCTTAATTTTAAAGTATCTGTTCTGAGTGCTTCGGCTTTAAGAGCTAATTCCTGTTCTTTAAGGACTACCTCTTTTTTTTACGAGTGCGGTTGCGTCACGCTTCTGTATAGTTGGCAACAGCTGTTCAGTAATTTCAGTTAATGTTACTCTGTTATCTTCAAGACTAGCCGTTAAATTTTTTACGGATTCTTGGTGAGATTTGTTTACTGTTATGTGTCAAGCCTTTTCAAATCCTTGTTCTGGATGTTTTCTATTACTTCGGTGAGTGTTGCCATTTTTAGGCAAAGTTAATATAAAAAAAAAATTAATTAAAATGAAAATAATCGTTAGAATGCGTCCGCAAATTAATAACTTCGTTTAAAAAGAGGAAACATTAATTTTATATTCTCTAGCTAAACCAAATCCAGTTAGGCAACAAGAATACACTTTTGCACGGACCCTAGCTTATAGTGGCTAAATAAAATACATTAATACAAATAAATCAGCACTCGGCTTGGCGGCCAAAATGTACCCTATATGTACCAACCTGAATTTTTGCACAATCGCTGTGCGGTCAGTGAACTCCTCCTCTCCCATTGTAGATTTGGAAGTCGTATTATGTTTGCGGTAATCGTCCTTCTTAGGGAAATTCGAGCACTTGCACTTTAGAACGTTCTTTAGAACAGGGTTCACTTCACTAGGTTGAAATGTCCAAGTGGAACTGAACCTCCATATCCTTGCGGTGGGCTTCTTCCCCCCAAAAATCGAAAGCATGTGGGTGCATTCTGCAGGCTTGCCTGTTGGGTTTTAAGTTTTGGTGAAGCGCCGGTTCCTGCCTTCCGTCTCCGGCGTCTGGCTGGATTGGGGTTTGATGGGCCTTGTTGTTTACTGCAAGGCAGACATCTTCTTAGCAACGGTATGACTTGCTGCAGACTTCTGGGGTATTGCTATTTTGTTTCCTGAATAGCGGACATCTTCTTCCTAAAGATGATCATCTTGGTAGAGCTGGATGTGTGTAGAAATTGCACCGGCGATGACCCCATGGCTGCCACCAGTTGTAACGGTGTACCAATGTCGTTGTGGTGCTAGCTAGCTACACCGTATTCTTGGGGAATTTTTGCGAGTTTTAAGATACTTGTAGATCGACTGTAGTATTCTTTTACAAAGTCGCTTAGCTCTACTCACTGTCTGGTGAGGGAAAAGAGATTTCAGCCCGGGTTTAAATGAATGTTACTAAAATATCCTAAATCTAATGATCGCTGCTACCGAGTGGGGTTAATGGCGACCCTGGTTCTAAAAGCAGTTATTTTACTAGCCTAAGAAATAGCCATTAATTAACAAAGTCTAGCTTTTTGTGTAATGATCTATTTTAGCGAGCAATTGTCTCAAAATAAACCATTGTTGTCAGGATAGCTTAGTTGTATTCAACCTAAATATAACACATAAATATTGCACTGGAAATATGCGGCGTAATGAGAAACGACAATTCAACAACAACCTGGGCCTTTAATCGACTCTCCCTTGTACACAATATTGACCCCACAATGGTCAATTGAATCGAATTATAATAATACTAATTCGAATCGGTTTGATTACATTAAATCAACAAACAGTTTGCGATCGGCATTCTTACTATGATTGAAATTGGAATAATTCCTAATAAGGATCGTTAAATAATGATGGGCTTTAAAGGGTTAAGTGTATCGCTTTAACTACCGTTCAAGTACAACAATCGTTGTTACAATCGTTGTTTACTGAAATGTTACTTATCTCGCATGAATCTTGGCCATAGCTAATGCTCGGTCACTCGGCTTCCCGTCTCCCGGCTCTTTACGTCTGGTGCGCGGCACGGCTTGGTCTGTCCGTGAATAGCAGGGTTCAGAAAATGGTAGCGATGTGTAAACCTTAAAATGTCGAATAATAATACTCCATTCCTGAAGTCCGTTTAAATACTAGTGCATTATTGCCTAGCAATCTAGTCATTTATTATAGTGCCCTTTAGAAAATGCGTGGGCTGTCAGTTCAGGTCTTAATTCCAATTTATGAACCAATGTGCTTGGCAATCATTGTCTTGTCAGTTTTGAGGCGCATCAGCTGATTCTCTGTATTGTGCGCTTGAGTAGCTCGCTGACTTAATGAACTGTCACCTGCACACCTTCGTGCAATTGATTAGTTGTCATGTTTAGGAGAATGATCGTTCATGGATGACGATCTAAACTAATTGGAATTCCTTCCAGAAATTCTATGCTTCGCTGATCATGTCGTAAATAATGTCGTAGTTAGAAATGCCATCTTCTCACTTAACAATAGCTGTAATTACGCTAGTTCAATCTACAAAGGAACGTACACTGTTCCGGTCTTCTTTGAAAAGTGCCCCCTGTGTGTATTAGTCACTGAGGCCATTTCAGTCTAGCATGAGTAATATTTGATTCATGCATTTAATAATTATGATATTTATGAAAATATGCATATAATCAGGAGCCTATAGAAAACTAGGAGCGTGTGTGGCTGGTCTATGTTGGAAGCGCGTAATTTAGTACGAAATTCTAACGCCAGAAGGAGCAACAATACTGCGCCTGCGCCAAGTTGTCTAAAATCGAAACTGAACTTAGCACGCGAGGCAGACGTGTGCTACGAAAGCAACGCTGTATTTTATTGTTGGTTAGAGCAACTTACGAACAACTAATTATGTGTTTGTTTAGTTTTTTTATTATTACTTTGGTATTGTTTCCATGTTAAACACTTATTGTTTAAAAACAAAGGACCGAAAATTAACATTGAGAACGTGACGCACACCTCTCATCATCTCGTGCAGGTGGCGACCTCTGGTAACAAATTTGTACACCACTGTAGCCGCTCCTGACTTAACACTGTAGTGTAAGTTACCGACACACGCTCCTAGTTGTTTTCTATAGGCTCCTGATATAATTAATTAGCTGTATTGTTTCTGTTATAAAGACTTATACCACGGCTGTGACGTCACGCTAAGTCAACGCCATGCTAAATTTCCGTAGGTTAAATCCCGTTAACCGTGAGCGGAAGTGTGTGTTATTGCAAAAAGTGTGGGTAATCAAGTTATCCCACATTTTTGCCGCTAACCCACACTTTTGCTGATAACTCAACACTTTTGACACTTCCGGATCACGCGACAGGAACGTACACACCACAACCAAAATTATACAGGGTCGAAAACCGTAACGCAATGAAAACGTACAAAAGGAATTACTTAACTTGCCCGGATATTCCAAATGAAATCCTTTACCTGCTAACGCTCACATGTCTGGCTGGCCCATTCCAAGTTTATTCCCTCCGTCTAACTCTTCTCTCCCCCCCTCCACAACCTAAAATGGAATGAACTTTATCCTACCAATACCCCTATTATGGTATTACCGGTGATTTGAAATAGATCTCAAACTACAAACGCACAAAAAGAATTACTTACCTTGCCAGAATGTCGGCACAATGTCCTTCTATCCCTGCTTCCTCACATATCGAAATTTATTCTCTCCGAACAGAGCGAGCGAGCTAGCTTACCAGCCTAACCTTACGAAACAACGCGTCATCTAACTCCCACCCACTCCCCCTCCTTTCACAAAATTGGGCGTAGCGTACAGTCAGCCTACCTACCAAAGGAATCGTTCGTCTAACACCCACCTTCCCCTCCACAAACTAAAATGGAGTGACCTTCATTCATTTGACAGAAGGTATTACCGTATTTCTTGAAGCAATTTTCACAAACACAAAATGTTTTAATTAAATAAGAATTAGCTTGACGTCCCAACCGTGATATAAATAATTTATTGTTTAAATCGAGCGGTTATCGATTTTTAACCAACAGGTGCGAGTATTGTCCGGCTCTCATATGCATATGGTCTCGGGCTTCGCCCTCGACCTATTTGCATACTCGAGCAGGCCAATAATCGCACCCGTTGGTTAAAAATCGATAACTGCTCAATTTTAACCAATAACTAATACTAATTAGGCTTAATTAAAACTCTAACATAATCCCTGTCCAAACTAAAATCACGGCACCTTTTTAATGGTTCCTGAATTTTAGCTTCCAAACCCAGCTTCTTTATTAACCGAAAAATCCACTCTACATGATCTTAGCAAGAACTTTGCATTCACCAACCAGCCCATATTTCCGAAAATAGTTGTGTGGCTAGGAAAAAACCACCCCCGTGTTGAGGTAAAAAGGTCCCCCGTAAAAGTCAGGGCATGTATCATGTGTCGTGTAATTAATTGCCTCATTAATCGAGCAAATTATTCTGGGTGGACTTTTGATTAACTGTTAGTGAACTAAATTTTGTGCATGCGTGACCTGAATGTTGCAATTCCATGTAACTGAACGAATTTTCATTTCAAATTGTAAGTTTGTAGCTGTTGAGCTGAAAAAGAATGACAACATTTCTCTTCATTCTTTTAATTGGCATCTGGTTTCCCTTTCGTTTGGGAGGATCGAGTACTATCTCCTCATCTTGTGCACTACCGCCCTTGAGTCAGCCGCGTTTCCGGCCAAGGTCGTTCAAGGCTGCATCAAGTTTCCCTCTCTCTGATCCAGTTTCGCATGGCTGGATAACGAAAAGAGAATGTACTACATTACACGCTGTGTTTGAAATTAAAGGTTTTTTTTTCTTTGAAATCTTGTTTCTTGCCTCTTCGAGTTTGAAGAATGTCACTTGATGCCAAATCGTGACTATAATTTATTTCTCTTTTTTTCTTTCAAGCCAATTCATGATTTTTTAAATCATGTATATTTATATCGAGTAGTGTTGCTCATTCTTTATGCCGTGTATGTTTTTCGATTCTCATTATTTATGTGTAGTATGATAATTACGTGTGAAAATTTCACCCATTTTTGACTACTACGTGACAGTTGAAACAGTCCAGTCACCCTAAGCTGTCATCGTAAATATAAGATTCTGTGTTTCTTGTGTGTTGTGTTAACCCTTTTGACTATTATGTGACAGTTCAAAGAGACCAGTTAACCTATGCCGTCATCGTAACTTTTAAGAAAGGCCAGTTGTGGTATGTTGCCCTTTCGACTAATTATGCGACACTACAAAGAGACCAGTTACCCTCACGCGTCACATAATCCCTTTAAGAAACAGCTTTATTTGTGTACACTACATTATGCCAATTTCGTTTCAATAGCCTTGAGCCTAGTGTTTCGTAGCTCTCATAACAATTTTATATTTTGTGCATGTGAGTGTCGTGATATGTAAAGGTACTATTACCACCGTTTGTGAGTGCTCTTACACAAGGCAAAGCAACTCGGGTAACAGCATGTGTTACATCAGCCCTCCTGAACGTGAGCAGCTGTAGAATACTGGACATCTGTATGTATCAGTAGACTGAATCATTTGACGATTTCAGCCAAATTAATGACACTTTGAGATAAGTTATTATCCAGAGTAATCTATGCAGCGATATTGCAGTATACTACATTTTTTCCCATTTTTTAAAGCAATACCTAAGTGCTGCTGCTTTTACGGTCTGATTTGCAGACTTTCTAGCAAACCTGCGTTTTATAGTCCTTAATACAGTGTAACGGCACATTTGACCTGCTGTTTTAATTTTGAATAGTTTTAATAAAACCTGGGAATGACATGCTTCCCTTGGAATATTGTTTAGTACTGGCGGTGAGCAATTATTGTCTCATCTGTTAGTCAATAAATCTGATACTGAAAGGTTTAGTCAATTGGTCTGACTCTGAAAGGTTTAGTCAATTGTTTTGACTCTGAAAGGTTTAGTCAATTGCTCTAACTCTGAAACGTTTAGTCAATTATACTGACTCTGAAAGGTTTAGTCAATAATACTGATACTGAAAGGTTAGTCAATTGTTCAGACTCTGAAAGGTTTAGTCAATTGCTTTGACTCTGAAAGGTTTAGTCAATTGTTCTGACTCTGAAATGTGTGAGGTACTATGATAGTATGATTTACATATGAACTAGTGTGTTTGTTTCAAAGTCTTAGGTGTACCTCACCCTTCGTTCCTACCATAATTGTTCGTAAATAAACTGAAAATCGCATAAGCTTATAATATGTCCTGAACTTACATGAGCGGTTCAAGAAATCATCATGCTTACTTTGCATATCTATGCTTACGTCATAAATGATATGTGCCTCAGTTTTAATGGCACTGAACCTTTATCTGCCCCATTATTTATAGCAATTTTATGATTTTAATTTTCTTTTTAAATTTCAACAAATTTAATTTTGTTCCATTATTAATGGTAACTTTTAACTTTTTATGGTAGGCAAGGAGGGTGGGGAAGGGGTATTAGTTTCTTAATTCATCACCACATGGATAAGAGTCACTTAATATTTAATTTATCCTTGGATCACACTGCTTTGACCCTTTCTTCCCCTGTGTCTTGCCCTCATCCGCTCTGTTTTGCCATCCATGACACTTTTCATTTTTGTTAAGCATGATGTTTTATTTCTGAAAGATGTAAAAGTAATTTCCACTTGAGTCATATTGTTATTACCAAATTTCCAAGTTACAAGTTATATTGTTATAAATTTGTATTCATATCAAGTGTCAATATGCTGTAAAAATAAATAATTTATTTATTCATAAAACCAATGTTTTGTTTTGTCTTATTTCTTATTTGAAAATTTAGGCCTTTTTTTCACAGTGTGCTGTATTTAGTTCCTTGAGTTAGGTAGCAATCGTTGCTTCCCATGCTCGAGGGTGAATAGTTTCGACCTACTTTTGACCGTCCTTTCTCTGCTGATGGGTTTTGACGAGCGTTTGGTACCCCACTGAAGAGGGAGAGGGCAATAAAACGAGAGTGGTCGGTGGGTTGAAAGGGTTCTGGGCCCGGCTCATTAGGCTTGCCGCCCGGATCTGACCTGAAAATTAAGGCAAGTCGAGGCCATGCAAACAATGGTTGATGTTTACCAGGGGAGTAGAGGGGGTGAGCTGGTCCCTGGGAAAAGATTACCCCCCGTTTTTTGTGACGTCAACCCTTACCTCTGCAACCATTGGCTTCCTTATTTTCCCTTTCTGGGTCACATTTTGGACTTGTACTTTTTTGGTGGTTTTATCTTCACACGAAGTTGTGTACTTCCATCTACTTGTTTCGTTTTTCCGTTCGCTCCCCAAATTTCTTCTGTTCGCCATGGATCATCTTCTTAAAAAACCTCGTCTGGAGAAAAGTGCCTGTGCCCGGATGCTAAAAAACATTAAGTGCCTAAGTAGGAATTTGTACAAATTGCCATGCTGTATAGGTTCTTAATATTATGTTTCATAATTCATTTCTTATGGATGTAAAATTGCAATAGTAAATTAATTTTGGATATGCATTTTGAATTTTATGATTTATTACTTATGGATGTAAAATTTTAAATGTTATTGTATACTCCGTACAATTTGTCCAACTTCCATCTTGAAGCTTAATTTTGTAAAATAATTATTTTATTGTTTGTTTGGAACCTTCATTATTCCATCTTACTTTATGAAAATGAATGTTCCGTCACATCATGTTTAATATTCTTGGAAAAGGAATCCGTACTCATTTCCTTTATTTATGGTACCCTTTCGTTGTCCAAGAATGAGCTCTTTTCTTATTTAGTCATGTGGGTGGATATTCATAAATTTAAGCCAAATTTTTTGAGGGGAAAAGGGGGGAGGGGATAAATAATTTACAGAATGCAACAATTCTTAACCAAAGTTTTAAATGACAATTTTACTGTTTTGTGTTTTACAAATATCAATACTGAAATACCCGACAACTATCCGATTGGTTACGAGTTTAACCTCGTAATTTTGATTGTAAGCCATTAGCCGCAATGAGCGCAGCAGTGCGAACTAAGCGCTGGGTGTTGAGGCTCTATGTGCGTAGGAGGAATTTCCGCTGCGCATTCGAACTCTCGTCAAAATAAAATAGCCTACTGCCGATAGGACATCTTGCTGCATATTTCTGCGTTAATACTTGCTTTTAATCTGTTTAATCTGTTATTATTTTCAAAGTTAACTTAACTTTTGGTAAGAAAAAGGGGGGGGGGAGGGATGAATAACGCCAGTGCCGAAAATAACGTCATATAATTATAGGACAATAATAATGTTGGGAAGAAACCTGATCAAGCTACCATCCTGTTGCTTTGAACGTACTCCCCCTGTCTATAGACCACAGTGATTTCCCTCCATATTGTTCTTATGAATGTGAGAGAAATTAAAGATACGTCATGTATCGCTATGTGCGAAATATTTTATGATTGCAATGAGCCATGTATATGTCAATTTCACATGCGTTTTACCATTTTATGAACGGAATAATAATCCGATGTATTTATTATTTTATTTAAGATGATCCCAACAATGCCGATGAGGATAGTGGTGACGACTAAGGCCGTCAGTGTTATCGCTGTCTTCTACCCGCTGCTAAGTAAGCGGTGTGAAAGAGTTTGCATCCGTTTTTGGCAACGGCTAAGCTGATTTGTTCATTATTTTGTAAACGTTTTATATTGGGAAATTCATGTATTTATGATCACAGATTTTTGATAGTTTTCCAAATTAATTTATCTCTATTAATTTTCATAACTTTTGGAGGGCTTTTAGTCCATGTAAAATTTTAATTTCATTTTTATTTTTACATTTATCTGGCTGTTATAATAAACAATTTCTTCAATTCTTGATCATGATTTTCTTATGTCTATAACCAAATTTTCATTTCAGGTATTTTATTTTCAATCTTGATTATATGTATTTTGTTCTTTCAATGTTCAGTGTTCCCATTTTATTTTATTTATATGTTGTTTCGTTAATTATTGATTTATTCATGCCTGTGTTTTTTCCCAATAATATATTACTGTTTTGTCCATATTGCTTTGATTCTGTGCTTTTGAATATTTGTTGTTTTTATAGCTTTGCTTTTATTGTGTATATGTTTTAAATTTTTCATATTATTTCCTGTATGGGAATGCATTTGTAAATATGTTTATTAATTACTAAGGCTGGGCCGATACCATTTTTTTGTCGTTCCGATCCAATACCGATCGAATCTCTCGAAATCTGCCCATACCGAGTCCCGATACCAATTTTCGATACTGAGTCCCGGTTACCGATACCAAGTTCCGATACCAACTTTTTTTTCTTTTTACAGAATGGGGGCGCGCGCCCCCTCAAAATTTACATGACTAAATTTCAATTAAACTTAAGAACTTGTGATAATTTTCATTTTCAGGTGCTGGAGGCTCCTGCTCTGAAAAGTGAGAGTTTTAAAAGATAATATAAGTAAAGTTTTAGTTTTAAAGACCCACAAATTATTGTTCTAGAAAGGTTTTACTGTACTTATTTAAAAAGTTGTAATGGTCAACATGAAAAAAAGGGAAAAATCACAAAAATAATTTATTAAAAAAGTGCTTTCAGCTTAGTCAGCTGCAGTACAGTAGGCTATATAAGAAAATAAATACCAATTAGCAAGCGCAATCATTTTATACGTTTGCTCGTTTGAACAAATTAATAAATTACTAGCGGAGTCGCTTGCTTCACTCGCTCATTCCGCGTCGTCTCGCTGCACTCGAGGAGCTTTCATGCTGCAACTCTTGTGCTACTGGCAGACATTCTACATCTAAAACGATGAAGCAAATGATCAGAATGCAGTGCACGTTTTTCGTAAGGCTTCAGTTCATAAACATATGAACTAAACCAAAAACGGCTTCGCCTTTAAAAAACCATCCCCCTTCTGCTGTGCACCTAACTGCCAATGAGCCAGTAGGCGAGACACGCGATTTATACCCCAGTCGGTCTTGGCTTGAAGAACCCTTATCCATCCGCGCTGCAAGGCCGTTTCAATGCTGTAGCACGCGAGTTGCTGCGTGCTTCAACTAAACATGCTTGGAAATTTTATCCTGCATACTCCTTTGTGCCGCTCCTGGCATACATTATTTTTCGATACAAATAAATTTTGCAGACTTTACATGGGTTTCCTCGTTTCACAAATTTTAAGAATTTTTACTTAAAAGCCATCTTCTTCCCTGCTACGTGTGATGCTTTGAAACAGCAACCACATGTCACCTATAATTTTTGACTAATATAAAAGATTTCATGCAAGGCGAAATCGTACCTAGAAACTATTCGTGTTTACCAAATTTGGCTTGACTATTGCTGAGAGGCTGGACTATTGCTCAGTATAGCGCCAGCTAATAGGGCACTATTGATCGAATGTCGATGTTTTATAAATGCAAACGTGGAAATATTTATGACACCCTTTTCTGTTATCAATATATTTTGTTTAAATAGGCCTAATTTAGCATTAAACTTTTCGTAATTTCATTTAAATTTCAGGCTAAATGGGTAGTTTGTATTTGATATATCCAAAATGCAACTCCAACAGTCATCCCATCAGCGAGCTGCACATGCCTCATTCTTGAATGACGGCTGTTAGTGTTGCCAGCCGCAATCCTACTGACAACACTACTGGACCACGCGCCTCCTACGTGGCACAACAATTGTGGACCATCTGCACAACAGGAAGATGCGATATTCCAAAACTAACAATCAACTTCGAAAAATTCGTTTCAACAATGGTCCGAAGGGTTTTTTTTCGTTTTTTCGAGGGGAAAACTTTTACCTAGAACTACGAAAATATGCCTAAACGATATCCGGAGTAATTTCCTGTCTTTTGAGACCTTTCTCACATTTGTAGCCTTCCTACTTCCGGAGGAGAAGACGTATATATAAACGAACAAACCGACCAACCGACCGTAAGTTTTTAACGGTTATGATTTATCAAATACGATGCTTAGTAGCCAGTAGGCTTAATACTTGACTAGGGATAGGCCTAAATTCTTTGGAATACTTAGTGTTGAAATAAAACCATAAGGCGTATCTTTGTAAAAATGACCTGTTACAGCTTCTACTACAGCCTCTAGTAGGCTAACCTTTAAAATAAAAAAATAAGGGAAAATCAATGGATAATAAATATAAAGCAATAAAACACCTGTTTTGTAATGGTAGACTAGATTTTAAAAAAATATAACATTTGCACACACAATTTCACACAAAAAAATCATTAAGAGTTGAATTTTTTAAGTGTCAGTGTCCTACATAGGCCTACTGAAGTTAGGTCGTAGGATGAAGTTTAGTCAGAATCACTTTCTGTTAGTGTTTGAACTGTAGCTTCTGTCCCTGGTAGACACAACACTCCTGTTTCACCTGAAGTAGAAGGCCCTGCTGAGGATGATGCAAAAGCCTCCACATGTGAGGATTCGCCAGGTAGGTATTCCACATTTTCTACAGTTGGCAACAGGCGGGAAACTGGCAAAGACTTGTTTTTCTTCAGGAAGGCTAACTTTTTCACCTTGCTAGGGTAGAGTGAGCAGCGAGTTGGTGTCACTATGTTGCTAGTAGTACTGAAGTGGCGCTCACTGTCTGCTGATGTTGGTGGGATACAAAGAACTTCCTTTGCTAGTATGCTGAGTCGAGGAAACTGGCTTTGTTGGAGGATCCACCATGTAAATATGTCTGTGTCCATATCTTCGCAGCATGGCGTTGACAGGTAGATATCAAGTTCAGAGCTAGTTAACGTAGTGTTGCTCTTTTTGTCTGCCAGCCCAGACACTAGTTTTGCATTTGTCAGTCTTCCTTGTCTTAGCAGGTGGTTGTCCTGCAGATGGTGATGGCAATTTTCTCAAACTGTAGGCCACCATTTGCTTAGCAAGGTTTGCAGTGTAGTTCCTTGGAAAGTTTTGTAATATAAACCTTGGATCCAAAACAGTACTGGTTAAGTACAAGGCGTTGGTGTGAACTGATTGAAACCTTTTTTTGAGCACTTCTTTCATGTTTGTTACGCACAACAGTGACTTCTTCTTGTTCTTCGACTACGTCTACTTCCAGTTCGTCTTACTCTTGGTCTTGTCCTGGAAGTTTTTCAAGTTGATCAGTAAGTAAAGTTATTCCTGGAATTACCATACCCAGAGTTGCATGCGCAGCTTCAAACTTCTTGGAAAGTTCTCTGGCAGGTTCAAGCAGGTTCCTCAGCTGTTCGAGTGTGGTCCAATTTTCGTCGGACAATTCTTCGTTACAAGTTGTTTGTGGAAAAGTAGCCACCAAAGCTATGCGCTGTTCCAACAGCCAATCAATCATTTACAGAGTTGAATTCCATCTGGTCACAACTTCTTGAATTGGATGGTGTTCAGGAACTTTAAGATCGACCTGATTTTGAGCAAGAAGCTGGAATGCAGCAGGAGAGCGCGTAAAATGTCCAACTATTGCTAGGCAAGCACGAAGACATTCCTGGACATACTCACTGCTGTTTAATGCATCATTTATTACAAGCTGAATTGTGTGATCTGCACATCCTATTGCAGGAATTTTCTCCAGGTTGAATGCAGCAGTTATGTTGCGTCCGTTGTCCGGTACAAACGTAACAACTTTTTCAACCGGGATATCCCAAAACTGAAGTGATGACTTAACAGTGTTTAAGATATGTGGTCCAGTGTGCTACTCAGTAACGTATGCAGTATCCAGTATTGCACTATGCCGTCTGTAGTTCTTGTCCAACATGTGCCTTGTTAGGCTTACATATGAATCAGCAGAGCGTGACGTCCACATGTCACAGGTGCATGCTGTGGATTTGGGATGTTTGGTACATGAATTTAAGAAGGCTTGCATGTCTAAAACTCGCTTTGAGTATACTTTGTCCAGAACTTCAGTGGAAAAATGCTTGTGATGTGGCATATTGTACCGAGGGTCTGCCTTTTTATTAGGTTACGAAACCCTTCATTTTCGACAATGGAGAATGGCTGGCAATCTAAGTAAATCACCTCCATGATTGCTCTGGTTAATTCTTTATGCCGGCCATTATGATTTGAGTAACAACCAAGCTTGGATATAGCTTGCAGTATTGTTGGCTGAGCCGATCCGCTAACTGGTAGTGCCGCCGCCTATAAAAGTAAAAAATAATTGCTTTTATTAGACTAAAAAATGACGCTTTAAACAAAACGTTTTGCGATCAGAATTTTTTGTCCGCCCCAACACCCCCCCCCCCCCAAAAAAAACAAAAAAAAACAAACAAACTGGGATCCATGTATTAAATACTCCGGTCCCGGTGAATTCTTTGACAACTAGGCAATGCATTTATCTTGTTAAAGTGAACATTAAAAGGGAACCTAACCTGCCTACCCCATACCAAACCTCTGCTAACCTAACTCAATCAAATCAGCTAAACTGCAAACCAATTTTAAAACTAATTTTACGTTTGCCAAAAACTCTGCTTTTTTTTTGTTTTCCGGAATCCGTCCTCTCAGAGCTGCGGTCCAGGCAACGTCTTAGATAGACTTGAAACACTTGCTGCCCCAGGGTAAGATACTTAAGCGGGATCGCCCAGAGATCCCGCTCACCAAATGCCCAAAATGAGAGAAAAATGGGGACCCATTCTTCAGCAATTATTTCTCCAACCCTTCCCCCCCCCCAAAAAAAAAAAACCATCGGTTATAAACCCCCCTGACCTTAAAAAAATTGTTCAAGTCGTAAGGCCAGTGCCCAAAATAGGATAATACGATTACAATAAACCTCCACACACTAACGTTAATGGCCCAGGATGTTTTTGATAGTACGAGGCAGAAAGAAATGGGACCCATTCTTCGCCCATCCAACTCCCCCCCCCCACAAAATAAATTAGCCCCTGCGACCCCGTCGTGCGGCCAATGCCCAAAATGGGACCACCTTTACAATCAACCCCCATTGTTTTATGCTATAAATAAGTCAAATCACTATTGCCCCAGAAGTTACTGACAGTAACTAGACAGACAGAAATGGACCAATTTGTATAAAAGTAACTTGAGCTTAGTACGGTACTATTCTGACATCAATTTAACATATTTTTTATTTTCTTACCTGTAGTGGCGTCTTCGTTGGTTTAGGAGAAGTCAATTCCTTTGCTTCATTCAGGTGGTTCAGATTTAAATGACGGCGCATGTTTGATGTATTATATTTGCCCACTTCCAAGCCGCCTCTGTTAACAAGAGTTTGGCATAGCATGCACTTCGTTTTTGAGGTATCACTAGTAACAATTTGGAAAAAATTCCATATTTAGATTTTTTTTTTACGATCCATGGTCGGTAGGTAATGGAGTTTCGCAACAACTTTCGTTAGGCCTAAATCACGCGCATCGCGTTCACTGACCTTGGCCTACACGTGTATCCCGCAGTTGGCGATTCCGTTGTTATCGCCCGCATTGAGAAGAAGCAAGCGTGATTATAAATGATTTTATTATTTTTTTAAAATTCATATATTTATTATTTTTAATTGCGTAACTTTTACGATTGCAGCCATCAATATTTAGTGCGGGATCACGTAACTGTAGGAATCCACGATGGCGGTGGCATTGATGCGATCGTTACTCGTCGTCACTGCTGTGTATACAGCGGCGATGTTTTGCGCCAGTTTGTTTGCTGTCATTTAAACAGGACAGGAATGATTTTAATTCTTTGCGTGACACGGTAAATGTGTTTTTTTTAAAGAATAAATCAAAATTATTGGCTTCGTCATTAGAACATGCGTTATTGAAAGGGCGTTGTTGCGGTTGAGAGTCAACGTAGGTATCGGCCAAAATATCGGAGAGTTTGAATCCGATAACGATCTCGCCGATACCCCTAGTATCGTTTGGTATCGGTTATTGGTATCGGCCCAGCCTTATTATTTACCTTTTGTCAATATATTTTGTTTTGTATTATGGTATTATGTGTGTATACGTGTACATATGGTTGTGTATATGGTTTTGGATCGTGCTTTCCAGTTAACTTGTCGTATTGTATGTTGTTTAGAATTTTTTTTTCGTATTTTCTTGTTATTTGTTTATACACATTTTCGATTTTTTCAATAATAGTATTTTCTAAAACAAACTAGAGTTTCCTGTCTCCAATTTATTTCTATATTACATCTTGAAACACAATAGACATAAGTTATTGCTTGTTTTTATGCCACGAAACATGTTTTTATATTGCCATTTGCAATTACTGTGAGAAATGAAAATGCGCCACTGACTGCGCGTAGCCTCCGTACTTTATTTTCAGGAAAACTAGTTCTGTTTCTCCTCTCTTGGGTCCCTGCGTGCAGAGCGCATGAGTGCTCTCCACGTCGACGCTATGTTTCCTTTGTTCTCCGACGGATACACAATGTCTACTCATAGTCAACGTTTGCCTCTTCCAACACAGCCTAATTTTTGGTGTTCATTTGCTACTACGGGTATTATAACCATGCGTGGAGCCAAACATTCTTTATTTATTAAGTTCATAATCTATTTTAGTTATTTATTTTGTAAATAAGAGGTCAATTTTGGCTCGACGCAGTTCGCGTTTCTTAGTTAGGCTTGTTTCTGAAGCGTTAGCTGCAATGTCGGTTTCGGAAGGCGCAAATGTTGGCGGTTGAATCTCTGATAAATGATCTGTTGGGTCTTCCAACAACTGTGCTATGTATTTTTGTAATTTTATTTCAGCTTCCGTTAAAGTTCCGTTTAGCTGCTCCGAGAGTTCCAGTTCCGTAGGTCCATTGAAAGGAATAGATTGGTTATTCTTTCTTAAGACCCTTGGTCTTAAATTGTTTACGTGTGCGCGAAAAACTTTAAGTGGGTCTAAGAAATGTACAATACGAACGATAACGTCATTAACGAATTCCATTATCCTGAAAGGACCTGTCCATGCTCGAAGCAATTTCGGAGAAATTTGTTTTATTGGTAAGAAGTCGCGTAAAAGCATGTAATCGTCAACAAGAAACCAATATGGGCGTGCCGTGCCATCATAAAAGTTTTGTTGTTTCTTAACTGCTTTCCAGTTATGCGCTCGAGCGACTTCAAATGCTGCTTGAAGTCTACTCTCTAGGCGAATTATAGAATCGTCACTGTCATAGCAAATACTTGGTGGTTTGAAATATAGTGCACTGGGTATCCTGAATTCTGAACCATGATGTAAATAGTGTGAACAAATTAGCGTAGTTGAATTAGGGCATGCATTCAGAGCTATCGTTACTAGTTCCAGATATTCACACCAATTTTCAAGACAACTAGCTGACATTTTGCGTAAGACTGTCGCTATTCTTTTATTTGCTGCTTCTACAGATCCTCCAACCCATGATGTGTTTGGAGTGAAATTTATCTGTTATATATTGAACAAATTTGCTAATCTTGCCACAATAGCAATATTTATCTTGCGTCCGTTGTCTTCTCTTAGTTGCACTGATGCGCCGTATCTAGCAATAAGATGAGAGAACAACCTATTAGCTATAGTTTCAGCCTAGATATCGGGAATTCCAACTGCAGTTACATAGTGACTGAAATCATCGATTAGGGTCATTATGTAAACGTTGTTATGAACGCTTCTGTTCAAAGGTCCAATGAGATCTAGGCTCCAAGAGTAACCTGGTAGCTGAAGAGATTGGTAGGCCCTTAGCTTAGCTTAGAATGGCTTGTTAGGTCTAACGTAAGCTTGACATACCTGACAAGTCTTAACGCAATGAGCAATGTCATCGTACATCTTCAGCCAATAACAATGTTGCTCTATTAAATCTCTAGTTCTCTGTGTTACGTGTTGTCCGGCGCCTGGTGTTGAGTGATAATCTCTGATACAATAGTTGCGTAGAGATTTTGGTATACACATCCGTGCTATATTAAGCATCCGACCTTTAGAAGGGTCAGTTAACCGAATTCTATACAGAATTCCATCATAGTCCTTGTAAAAGATATTTCTTTTACTTGAAGCGTCGATCAGATCTTCTGATGACTGATCTTTAAGGCGTTTTATGATTTCTCCTAGGTATGGGTCATTTGTTTGTTCCGCCGCTAGGTGTTGTCGTGTCCAGTCAGGAAATGACTGCCTAACACAGCGACTGGTGTCTCTATAAGAGAAATTGCATCGGAAACCGCTAGAATTCGACCCGACTTATGACGTAATATGAATTCATATTCTCGTAACTGTAGCAAGATTCTTTCAAGTTTTGGGGTAGGAAGGAGGCACAATAAAGATAGCAAACTGCTAAATGATCAGCGGTCAAGAAAAACATCTTACCTAATAAATAGCAACGAAAGGAATCTATACGATGAATTATGGCTAGAATTTCCCTCGTTGTAGTAGTCTCTTTTCTCTCTGCCTCAGTGAGGGTTCGAGAAGTGTAGGCCAAAGGGTAGTTTATTCCTGCATGGTACTGAGATAACCAACCTTCAATTGCTACGCCGCTAGCGTCAGTTTCAAGAAAAAATGGTTTAGAGAAGTCAGGGTGCTTCAGCGTTGCAGCTTTTACCATAGCCTGCTTTAGTTGCTGAAAAGCTTTCCTCGTCATCGCCCCATATGAACTTACAGTTTTTCCTTGTGAGCTTCGATAAGACTTGTGATATCTCTGCGAATGAAGAGATATGTCGCCTATAGAAATTTACCATACCCAAGAAAGAACGTACTTGCTTAGGTGTTTTAGGCGTAAGATACTGTTGCATAGCCTTCGTTTTATCACTGTCAGGCTGTATCCCGTTTTGTCTAACACAAAACCTAAGAATTTGACTTTCTTTCGAGAAAATATGCGCTTTTCAATACTGAGTTTCAGTCCCGAACGTGCGTCTAGTTCTAGTGCTCGATTCACATGACTGATGTGGACTTTAAGATCTAGACTACGTAATAAACAATCGTCATGATAAACGGCACAATAGGCCCCCTAGTAACTTTGCAAATATCTGCTGTGTGCAGAATTGGAATTGAGCTGGAGCAGTCTTAAGGCCCATTCGGAGCCTGTTAAAGAAATATGTTTTGGAATTTGCTGAGAAACACGTTTTAGGCTTAGCTAAATCAGCCAATTTGAGTTGGTAAAATCCAAACTTGAAGTCTAGACGTGTGAAATACTTAGTGCCGCTTAGGTACGCCATGCTCTCAGTCACAGTTGGCATTGGAACGCTTACACTTTCAACAACAAAATTTAGACCTCTTAAATCTACAACTACTATATAACCAGTTGGCCTTCTCTTAATCATTAGACATGGAGATAACCATCCTGATTTTCTTTCTTTAATTATCCCTACTCTTTGCATTTCGTCAAGATATTTGTCTAATAATTCGCGTTGGTGAAAGGGAACTCGATACATCTTGGAACTTACTGGCTGGGAATTCCCTGTGTCTATAGGAACCTCATATCCCTCGTAACATCGAAGATCAAAATCGTTTTTAGAAAATGAATCCTGATGAATTTTTAACCTATCCAGGAATTCCTCAGATTCTTCCTTATTTAAATCGGGAAATACAAACTTATGTTTCATTATATTCCATTCCGCATCGAGCTCTTCTTTCGATTTAGACTTGGAAGCGTCAGCTAGTACCCTAGGTGTCACTTCCGATGAACTTTCACTCTGTTTGGATTGCAACTGCGATATCTCATTGGGACTTGGGGAATGAGTTATCTCATTGGGACTTGTGGTGATTAATTTTGAGTTTACCGTATCTACGGAGGTTTCATCCTCGTATTCCATATTAGCAGTTGTGTACGTGCCTAGGATAGTACCCGCTTTTAGTTCTACGGGTAGTAAGCATTAAAATGAATACACATTACTGGAATAATACCTGTGGAAGTTGTGTTAACAAGACTGTGAGCAAGATGTACAGGAAATTCGCCATTTTCAGGTTCGAATGCTCCTGCCTGGATTTCGGGATACGGAAAATGTAAAATTCCAGTAATTCTGGACTCACAATTTGGTGGAATTATCTCATCTCATAATAAAGAGACTGTGATATCTACGAGTTGTTGTTTAGGCGTACAATTCCATGTAGATTTAGGGTTATCGTCACCTTCTTCATCTGTAGCCACGTTAAGCGTGGCTACGTAAATATGGTTAGGCCTATAATTTTCTCTATTTATTATTTCCTTATTTTGGTTATAAGCATCATGAGCTAATTCTGGTGATGCTGACATTCGGAATTTTAAATTACCAATGCTTAAAACATTATCAGGGCAATTCATTACTAATGCATCTAACTTGTTAGACAGAAAATTTTATCCTAATAGCACTGAATTATTGCCAAAAGTACCATCAGGTATGATAAATTCCTGATTTCTAGAAAATTCACATTTCTCTATAGTAGTTACTATTATCCTACGTTTTGATTTGTTTATTTCCTACACCAAATAAACTTACCGGCGTAGGCATGGTAAGCATAGTTTAACACTAAAATTTCTAAGCATACTTTGTGCTGCTGTGCTAGTAATTAGCAAAGGTGATGAGCTAGTGTCTAATAAACATATCTCTGGTCTATTTCCAACATCAAACGCTAAGTGTAGACGCGAATATCTAACGTTAGGTTTATTTAAAACTGTATTTACGTGAATGCTGTCAGTGATAGGCGCTGTTTGCTCTGAATCAAGCGATGCTTCCTTTTGGTTCTCGGTTGCGCTACTAGTGTCAACCTCGAACGCTAGATGGTGCTGCGTGTACCATCTGTTGCCCGTTTGAGCTGAAATGCTCGTAAGCAAGTTTCCTCGCTCCCTCAGCGATTGGTGCCTTGCTGGTGAGAGATTTGGCTTGCCAATGCTTTTGCTGTCCCAAAACGTCAAGCAAATAGTAGGTTCGTTGACCCCTATAACTGTTGGAATTCGAATTTTCCAATCTTTCTGCACTGTATGTGAATAGAATTACCTGAACTAGCATTTTAACTCCATCTTTGTAAAGTGTTTCGCTCTTGTGTTTAAATTGGACTGTACGTTCATCATCTAATAAAGCAATAACTATTGGTTTATTAGTATCTACAGGATTTAACTCGGTGTGAAAATTAGTGGAATCCAATCCATCCTTGAATAGTGTTACGATCACTGAATCGCAAGTTAAACTATACTTATTGTTAACTGTTTTTAAAGCATCTGTGAATTCACTTACGAGATTTTGATTACCCTGTATCGATCTTACAACATATTTTGAAGCAACTTTACCAAAATATGACGCTAAACGTGGTAACGCTAATGTACGATCTGGTAAAGAAAGTTTCTGTTGATGCCATTCAGCATCGAATACAGTTTGAGCATTAATTTGTTACCTACATCGTTTGAAAATAAAGGAATACACTTCGCTTTCAACATGTGAGTACTATTTATTTCATTATTTTGAGTAACAGGTGTTTGTGCTTGAACAGAGCTGAAGTGTGGAGTCTGATCGTCACTGCTCTGTTCTGACTGATTATTTATTCGACCTGAATCCCTCTCAATATTAAGACTACTAGCTCGTTTTTTGAACTGTTGTCATACTGATTAGAATTATTACCTTGGTCTACGTCTGTGGCATGTTGTGGGAATTGGTTTTGGTTACTGTTATTTTGCCTTTGCTGAATTTAACTTTGGTTTTGATTTTGTCTACCGTTATTATTATTGCCGTTCTTTTGGTTTTGTTGGCCATCTGTGTTATTATAACCATTGTTATTGGTTTGAAATGCATAACGGTTGTTACTCTTCTTGTTAAACTCTATTAAATTCCTGTTTCGAAATCCTGAAAAATAGTTTCCGCGTTATCCACGGTTATTTACCCTGTATTGGTTTCCTCCATGACCGCCTCTGTTATTATTATTTTGGGGGGCGGTTTCTGAAGTACCCCAACGGTGTTCATTACGTTGTCCACAACGTTGTACGTTTTCAGTTTAACATTCACTTTTGAAATGCCCGTGGCCTAAACAGCGATAGCACTGCTTAGTGTGTGGCAATTTAGTGTTAACAGCGCTAACCTTAGCCTCACTTAGTTTTGATTTAACATTATGCAGTTTAGTTATCTCTTTTTCTAACGAGTTCATTTTGTCAAGCATTGTGTCAAAAGCAAGGTTATTTCCTTCAATGTTTGAAGTTTGTTTATTCGCTGCAGCTTCGGCTAAGTGATCAGAATTAAGACTAGTGTTGTTTCCCTGGTAACCTGCCAAAACTGAATGTTTGAAAATAGCTGCGTTGTACATGTTAAGAAATGAAGTGTGGATTTGTGAAGTAATGTGCAATTCGATTTCTCGTGGCATTGCGTGAAGAAAAGCTGAACGCATTCCTTTGTCTTTAGCTATTTGTTTATATTCCCGTTGAGCTGCGGTATCTGTAAGTTTAACTCTCCAAAGCCGTGAAGCCATTATCTCTAGCCTAGCTGAAAATGCTTCAATAGTTTCACCTTCGTTTAAACGATTTGCGTGAAACAAATATGGGGTTATAACTTCATCTCCGCATCCAAATTTATCGATTAAATTTTGCTTAAATGAGATTTAACAATGGGGGGATTCATAGCTAAGTAGATCGCTACTTCTCCCGTGCATTTACTACATGCAACTGAAATTAATTCGGTATCTTTTAATGTAGGATCCAGAGTGCGTAGATTCTCTACCATTAATGCAAATGTGAAAATATCTAGTGAATCATCACCTGAAAAAGGCAAAATTGCTTTTTTCGAAGAACGTAGTTCCTCTCAAAGCCTTGATTTTTCCTGTGGATCTCGATTTTGAATAACTTGGAATGACTCAGCTATAGTTTTTAACGCTTCGAGTTGACTCAGGCTTGGTAGCCTAGCATTATCATTTGTTGCTTGCAAACATGTAACTAGAGTATGATCTAAAATTCTTTGAACCAAATGTTCGTCAGCACTGTTCGACTGTTACCGTTGCTTTGGATTGCGTGATATTTAACGGTGTATGATTATCTGGTGGAATGTGGGAACTTATTTCCACATTTGGGGTGAGTGGCACTTGACAATGGCTCGGTGCTTGGAAATTTAATGGTATTTGAACGTTAACTGGCATTTGAGCATTATTTTGCATTTGAGTTTGTGATAGGCCATGAGAATTTGATGGCGTTGTTAAATTTAATGGAACGTTCGAATTTAATGGCACATTTGGATTAAACTGTACCTGAGAATTCAACGGTACTTGAGAGTTGTTTGGGGGTAACCTGAGAATTGAGTGGTACCTGAGTATCCCGTGGTACACGATTATCATCTGGGGATCTAGAGCGCATTCTACCCCTGGAATTACCTCTATTTTGATTTGCCCTATTTGTTGAACGAGAGTAGAGACAATTCACTACGAGGACGGACTGCCTATGAAAAGCATTGTATTTTGTTATCGAAGCCAGGGCTACTCAAACAGACCTACTACAATACTGGCTCTGCCTTCAATGAGACCTACAAAACCTTTTCGAAACTTAGTGAATAGTACACGATACCTACAAGGAGCTGTGCTCAAGGAAAAAATTTTATTTTTTTCCGGGCCGGTTTTACTGCATTCAGTATGATCCACACAGAGGCAGTCTAAATGGATAAATGTTTTTCGCTTTAGTGCAACTACAGTATGGCTTCTATCTTTTTAAAAGATATTTTTTTTTGTCTGTGACAACCCTCCTTTAAATTTAGCTCATGTTAAACTCTCATTTTCATATCACAACCGTTGCAAAACTTTCTACACCGCTATAACACGAAAACAGCGTAATAACGGTAAAGTGTTCCAATTAAATTTCTACTCGAGTCAGCTGGAGCATGACATTAATGCTTCTTTACAAGATACAAACCGCGTCGTAATTATTTCTTGTTATTGCATATGACACAATGATGCTGCATCCTTTTCAACATTTATGTAATTTCAAGTAATTGTTGCTTTCATTCCGCCAAAAAGATTAAAATGCTGCCTTTGTAATATTTTATTACCCTAAATAATTTGCTCGGCATTGACATTAGTGCAACAGGACATGCACACGTCCTGGTTTAATGCATCATCTTGCTTTCTTAAAAAGTATTTGCACGCCAACATTGCCTCATTTTTGCGGCTGTGTTATTACGGAAAAATGTATGACCAGATTTTTTTTTTGGGTGGCTTGTTAATTATGGTGCAGTTCGAAAAAGCAAATTCATTTGTACACCTGATAGCTTTGTCGTTACTCCGTGCTACCATCCACAAATTCGGCACGAGGCGTACATTCCCACAAATTCGAACAGTGCTCAACCACACCAGGGGTGAGTCCTCCCACGAATGCCTTATTTTACGAATTATTATACGAATATTGCCATTATCCCACTGCCGATTATACTACGAATTATTATACGAATGTCTTCCTTATACTATGAATTATTATACGAATGCCTTCCTTATACTATGAATTACTCAACTACGGATTGAATGATACTACGAATGCCTTCCTTATACTACGAATTATTCAACTACGAATTGAATGATACTACGAATGCCTTCCTTATACTAAGAATTATTCAACTACGAATTTTCAATCAACTGCAGCGTAGTTTGAGCACTACCATTTAAAGAATGCTACGCAGTCGTGTTACGTCTTCGTGGATTTGGCTCATGAGACATGCATCCTTTCAGTGTGGAATCTGGGGTTTGTGGAACGACTCAGTCACAATTTTCAAGCCACATCAGCTGGTTACGTATTGCCCGGAGCCGCATTATTTTTTGTTTGTTCGTCCTGTTTTTTAATTGTTATAACACGGGTGATTCGGAGTTAGTTTATCGCCGATGGCGTACGGTAATCCTCGGGTGGAGTGAGTTTCGGTCTTACACAGCGCCGTTAGTTCCATCGTAGGTTAACTAATATGTCCAAAAAA